>JACBWV010000252.1:1729146-1771747 GCA_013435795.1 Chlamydomonas sp. ICE-L
ATTCCCAGGCCTCCACTCACCCGTGTCTATATAGATAGAGTTGTTTCTCGTCAAGACTGCTACATACATGTCGATCTGAAAGGAGATATGTGAAGACTTCAACGAAATACAAGTTGATTTACTTACATGCAAACAACTAGAGAACCGGGGAGTATTGCTTGTGTTCAAAAATGATTTCTTGCATGCAATTATACATGAGTCAAACGCGTCCACATAATATCGAGACAGCCCTCCGATTTTTCTAACTTATTCGGACTACATTCAACTGAGTGCTGCACCTTTCTTAGAATTTGCAGTAAACATAAACTGCACTTGAACAGTTCTATTTACCGATTAATACTCCGGTGATACCAGGAGGCAAAGTAGTACCATTCCCTATTAATCCAATTATCATGTACAACTCCATGACGCAATGTATCAACCCATGCCTGCCTTCCAATCCCTCCTGACCAGAGCGGCATGGCCACTTGGTTGAAGTTTTTATCTGCATACCGTTTGCAATTATATGTTTCATAATGTGCCAGTCAAATCGAGACTGTCATGTGGCTTACATTCGCAAGTATAGCCACTCTCCTCAACTTTGCAGAGGCAATGTGTATTGGTACCACAATCGACCGTCTGTCCAGTTTACATCGAGATTGGTATTTATCAATATACTGTTAACACATTATTGACCGGTCTGAGTGTAACAAAGGGTTTTGAGGCCATTGGAAGTCTGATCAAAAAGACACAGAGTTGTTTTCTCAATCAGCTGTGTACTCGGTGCCAGCCGCATTCTGAATCCATGAGCTCAGCTTGCAGACATCGCGTGACCGCCTTGGCAGCCTCACGCAAGTGCCAGCTGTCTAGAGTTCGCCCGGGCCCTGAACTCAATTCCACAACCTCTGGATCCATATCAGCTTGCTACATCTGCGTGACCTGCCCTTGGCAGCCGCCACATGCTCTGCTGTCGAATTACGCCTGGCCCCTGAACTCAATTCCAGCCACCGCTGATCCATCAGCAGCTTGCAGAGATCTGCGTGAACCTCGCTCGCAGCCAGCCGCAAGGCCCAGCTGTTGAATCTACATACGAGACAGTCACTAATCAATGTAGGCACCCCACTCGGTAGTCCAGAGGAATTCAGACGCCAGGTGCAACATCAACTTCATAGCCATCAGCAACAACTATTTGTGTCGAATGCGCCATCGCTAGCATTGCAGTCCTCGCTAGCGTACCTCACTGAAGAATTAAGACATTTGAGAAGTACGATTGTACCTACCAACTCTGCTACCAACTACAACTATAAACAAGAACACGTACAACAACAACAACAACAACAACAACAACAACAACAACAACAAAGTGTCCAACAACAGAATAATGTTCTTCACAAGTCCCGTAACTTGATTCCTCAGACACACCAATATGAAGATGGGACTAACAAACAAACAACACACACAACAGTATTACCGCTTCAAGCAACGAACATAAGCGCGGTTTGTACAGTCATGTGACAACGTCGTAGAGTCTTGTGACAGCGTCGTACACTCGACGAAATACTAAAATGAAACCGCTTTCTGGAGTGTACGGTACACCTTATGGTGTAACCTTATGTTGTAGCAACCCACGGGGCAGTGGACACACCATCATGTTTTTTTGTAGCCCATCAACAACACGCATTCCCTGCAAAATGGAAGCGGTCTCCCTGACCCAACAGTTCCATGCAGTGCAGCCTTGCGATTGTGAGAGCAGAGGAGCGGTCCCGGTCCGAGTAAGTGCTGGTTTTCTGGAGAGAATCGCAGTCCTCGTACCTCAGGGTACCGCTTTGATCGAGTTGTTGTCGACAAGAGAGGGGGCTAAGCCACCCCTCCTGTGTTTTTCTTGGATTTGTTTACGTGTGCAGTACACCTCACCGCCAACTGGTCGCGATAAGAGACCTTTGGAGTCTCCTTCAATGGGGTGTGACCCAACAACTCGTAACTAGACGAATCTGACCTTCGTGGTTATTTGGACACTTGGATTTTTGTAAACACATTCCTTCTTGGCACCGGTTTCCCAAGACATGAGAGTCGTCTTGAACTCATCTGTCACATGAACCTCCTCTTTGAAGAGGCGCTTGCAGGAAGCGAACATAGATCCCGTAGGCACAGCTACCTCTCCTGGTCCGGTAGCTTTCAGCTTCGTGATTGCAGAACCATATGCTACGCGAACCCTCAGGTCAGATGATCCAACTTCATGTTGCGCTTGATCCCTGCCCAAAATGATTCCATAGCCTTTGCGCTTGCCAATGTACCTCTGAAAGTTGTCTCGGGATTCACTGCGACGGAGTGCCATCCTCCACCACTCGTCGGAAAACGTAGCGTAATTTTTCAAGTAAGCCGAGATATCATCCTTCCTGGATGTACTCAACGCTGCTCCATTTTCACCGAAGAGACTCCCATCTAGGAATCATGTCTGAGAAACGTTTTTCTTCCTGTTTTTCTGTTTCTTGATACCAGACTTGTGGTAAAAAGCTCCGCGTGTAAGCTTCCATGTCTTCCTTTTGTCGTCTGCCAGATACGTGACTGTAGCGATGTGCTCCTACCAGGATCCACACCCAGAACGACGATACCCATATCGGGCAATGTCGTTTTGAGTTTATGGTCATACTGTTTCTGAGACGCTCATACCTTCATCGTCACGAGACCTCTTACTTGTCTTCTTCAGATCGGATACACGAACCTGTACTGTCTTGCTGTACTGCATGCTCAATGAGACTCCGTCAGTACAGATGGTACAATCGAACACCCACCCCGTCTTGACAGGTGGTTTCTGAAGAAGGAACCTGCGACTGTTTTTCGGGCGTTCACGAGCGTGTCATACCTACCCTTTGCATGTCTGTACTCGTCAGTAGGCCTTGATATCCTTAACGTCAGCATCGTACTTCTGTTGGGCCAACTTGTATGCCTCCCATTCACCAGGACCACATGATTTTTCTTCTTAAATGCAGGCTTCAGAGGCAACATTAAGCGGTCGGGATCCTTTACATTTTTCACTTTGAAAGCTCGAGGATGTTTGGGTCTTTGGGGAACACGTGCCTGAACAGGTTCACGAGGGTCCTTCATGTCAAGGCGGACATGCGCCCGTTGGACATTAAAGATGGGCATCAACCGGATACGACGTGCACCAATAGCCCTCCAACCGTGTCTGCATCCAATAATTGAACCGGACCATGGTCGGGAAGTCCATGTCTTTGCCATAGTCATCATAAAGTCGACTTCCATCTGGAACTTTCAGCCTGACTCGAACTTCACGGACATACTCCTGAACAGACTCTGGCCAAGATTCCATCTCCTGTATTTCTTGTTGGATAACCCTCATCACGTCGTACACACGGATGGTCTTCGGAGCTCCCAGTGCATTCAAAGTAGCCTAGTCAGACGAGGTACCAAAGGAACCCATGCGTTGTTCGACACGACAGTGCTCAATGTGTGACCGGCATAGTTCAAAACCTGGTCGAATAGATAGGGTAGGAGTTGATGTAGTCAGGGTCATCGCTACCAAGCACCTTTCCGATTACGTCTTTCACGATTCGTATGATATTCTACTCTCTTCATCTGGAAAGACGCCGTCAACTCCGATCCTTAGCCAATCCTTCCAGTAGGTATCCTTCATATCGTACATATTAGGAATCGGCAGGTCGCCCTCCATGAGCCTCGTGACATGGAAGGTCAGCACCAGACTGGAACGCCGCAACATGCGGCTCACCACATTGACGAGCTGATCCACATGCCCCCTGAACTTACCGAATTCTTCATCGTCAAGACTCATTGCCTTCTTCAGGGGGCATTTAACGACGCACATCTTTTCCACCGTCTTGTACTCTGGAGGGGGTCTGGCGATGAGACCATTGTCTTCGCATAAACGGACAATACCGTCCTTCTTGTCCTTTGAGGAGTATGCTACTTCGGCCCAATTTTAGTAGCTCCTTCAATTTCGCGACTGTCGGAGGTTTCGTTGCCATCTTACATAATTTGTACATCACAGAACAATTTATATACAAACATCACATACGTGTTCCATACGTGGTCGAAACAAACCATAATGATTTTATCAGTGAGGTTGCTGAATGCTAAGGAAATCATATCAGACACGTGCGTCTTTGTATCGTTTGGTATATAGTTCAATCGACGAAAGTCCTCTTCACCTTAGCGAAGCACAGCTCAATAGCATTGAATTCTGGACTGTAATGAGGAGTGTAACAAATATTTACGGGGCTTCTGAGGACCAAGTTCTTATGGATCCTGGCGTTGTCCATTATTACTATTGAATTATTGCACAAACTCAATGAGTCAATAAATGCAGCGAAGTCCGTCTTCTTCACAGATCCTTTCTTCACAACGAACTCCTTCCTACCATCTGAAAAAACTGCATCAACAAACTATGGTGTACCCACCCACCAGTAGTTTTAACGATAACAGGTTTTCCTACAGGGAATACCCATAATGTGGCTTGAGACGCTCACTAAACCCACATCGTCAACTGATACTAAAATTTTCCCAGCATTGATTGTATCCTTGTATCTACTACAAAATTCAGTGACAAGTGGAACTAAGTCCCCTTTACACTGTCCACGGAGTTTGCTCCTTTTTCTTGTAAACCAATGAGTTTTATGAAACGATACACTGTTTTAGTTGATAATCGTAAATTGTGAGTACTTTTGAAAAATGCAACAACACCTCTTGCGGTTGTGCATTGAGATGACAATAAAAACAATTTCAAACAAATCTTTGTTCGTCTCAAAAAGTTTGCTTACAAATTCACGTCGTTTTCGATTTACACCAAAGCGTTTCCACCTCCACAGAGTAGAACGACTGATGTTTGTAAACACAGAAGTTTTTAACACACCCAAGTCAGCGACATTCTTAACGCCAATTTTCTAATGGCGATGATGTACATTTATTTCCATCTGATATATGTTTCATTTACCGTTCCGCCTACTGTAGAGTCTTGTGACAATATTTGACACCTGAGATCCTGCACATCCAATGACAGTTTCTTCACTGCCTCGAAAGGACCCCGACGAGACTGTCGTACGAGACGGACATGAGGTCATCCTTACCGTTATTGACCATCGAGACGGCTTCAGGCATGACAGTGTTTACCTCCTGCGCGATGACCACCCACGCACGCTTTTCCGTTCATTTTGAACGTGTACCCTGTTTATCGCTTCTACAATATACAATGGGTCATCTATCCGCTTGATATCAGTCTTAACACGTCTGTCGGACAATGCGAAAATTTGTTGCGTAGAGAATACGCTTCCGTTAACGTGGAGCGTGTATGTTGGCACAGTCCCGTGCGGCATGTTGACACCGACGTTGCTCCCATCGTGTGTGATGACGACATCCGACCCCAGACTAACGCCCCCCTTCGACTGTGAGGTCGCCGCAAAAATTCGCGTCCTTTCGCAGAAAAAGAGAGCCGTCGCTTGACAGTGTCGCGATCTGTCTCTGCATCACGTTGTCGAAAATGTAAAGTTGGACGAGGTCGCTATCCATGTGCTTCCGTCATTGTCGAATCGGAACGCGGTTGCACGTCGGTTGATGTCAGCCACATATCCGTCGGCAGGAACGGAGGGATCGACGACGCAGCTTCCAATAGATTGGAGTCGAGTTTCATAGCGATGGCTTGATGAGCGAAGTTTCAAAGCCATTTGGTTGCTGAGCGAGTAGTAGGCGCCTCTAAGGGCGGATGCTGTAGGCGCCTCCAATACAGATTCTGAAATGTAAGAGTCCACATCGATAAGTCATCAGAACAGCGTTGCTTGAAAGTGATGCCGTTCGTTTGACGACCATGTTTGATAGGGTGATGTAGGCTTCCGATAGCGCGTACTCGCTAGGAGGGCGGAACACGTTAGCGCTGTTGAATGAGCTCGATAGGGATGCGTAAACGTCGGCGTTGAACGTCGTGCATTTGAGCCCCCCTGCGTTAATGCGCATGACCTCTTGGTCATATGTAGTCCTGAAGGACATGTAAGGATCCGCTCGTGGCCATGTGGTAGGCCCGAGTTCAGACGACTTCAGGTCTGTGACACAGACGTGAACTCCGTCATTAGATTGACTCTCTAGGAGGTAGGTCACATTGCTCCCTCGGGAGAAGACGAAAGATGCAGTGTTCTTGTTGTTGTTGTTGTCGTTGTAATCAATGTTGCTGCTGATGTTACTGCCTACCAATGTGTTGTCGTGGTGGGCTACAATAATGTTAAGAGATGCGGCGTCAGCTTCTATACGAGGCGCTGTACCTCTCAACACGAGAGCATTTCGTCTTACATTGTTCATTGTTGCAATGATCTCTTACCAACCACTAAGTTTAAAATGGACCAAAATAATGCATAAGCACATTTTTTTTTATACTGTATGTGCTCTGTGTGATGACTTCTGACATCCACCGCACGAATAGCAACATTGCTTCGTGTACCTACAAAAATGTCAAGCCCGGACGCAACATTCACGGTATTTCTTCCTCTGCAACATCATCATCCGTGGACGTAAAGAGGACCCTTGATGCTAGGCACACAAAACATCTTGGTCACATGCGCATGAAACAATCGCAACTTGCGTCAATGCGTTCCGATCAAGATTATATAATATTAATATTATATATAAGATGACGGAGAACACGCCGAGGAGCGCATGGGCAGACCAGGATTTCGAGCGTTTCGCGACGCTGTCCGACCGTCTGCACACCACCCGTCAACAGGTCAAATACTTGCAAAACAGTGGTGACGAGAACGACTACTTTCTCCGCACAGGAGACATTCTATACAAATACTACGAAATCATCGACTCGAACAAGAACGACTCCAAAAAAGATGGGAACGACGTTCTTGAGAGTCAATTTCCGAAGAAATCGGATACAAGCACGGTTGTGTCGTCGCCGTCGTCGTCACTCAATTCGTACTCGTCATCTACATCTGGTATTTTGACGTACTTTTGGGGAAGGTCGGATCATCATCATCCTCGTCACCAACATCGATGATTTCGACATCCGCATCGGTTGCATCTTTAACGTCGATTTCGACAGCGACATCACTTTCTTATTCGCACAATATTTCACCAGTCTCCTCATCACCATCCATATCGAGTCACGAGGGCGCGTCAACCAAATTTCCCCCCAACGACACAGACCGCGCTACCTTATTGGACCGCTACATAGCGATAGCCTACGATGACGGCCCTATGCGCACCCCTACGGTTCAACAGGATGATAGTAAACGAGCATTTGGAACCTCAGGAGTTGATCGCGTGTGCCCTCACTGCGAATCGACCCAGCACATGCTGAATATGCAGGACGGGTGCATCGTGTGCATGCAGTGTAGATCCGTCGAGTACATATTGATCGATCACGACAAAACCGACATACAAGGACCCTCCCAAGGATGCCGCGTGCTTTGCCTACAAACGCATCAATCACTTGAACGAGTGGCTTAACCAGGTTCAGGGGAAGGAGACAACGGAGATCCCCGAGGACGTGTTCATGAACATCATCATGGAGATAAAAAAGCAGAAGATCACGAACATGGCCACACTGACACCTAAACGGATCCGAGCTATACTCAAGAAGATCGATAGCAACAAGTACTACGAACACATCCCGCACATAATGCACCGCCTTAACGGAATCCCCACTATCCACATGCCCCCCGACCTGGAAGACAAGGTACGATGTATGTTCTGCGCCATCCAAATCCCGTTCCTGAAGTACCAGCCCCCAAAGAGGAAGAACTTCTTGTCGTACTCGTACTGCCTACACAAGATGATGCAGCTTCTAGAGAAGGATCAGTATCTCGTGAACTTCCCCCTGCTGAAGTCCCGAGAGAAACTCTACCAACAAGACCAGATATGGAAAAAAAATTGCGAGGATGTCAGGTGGGACTTCATCCCGTCATTATGAAAACAGGACCCGACAACACCCGAAAAGTGGTATAAAGCAATTCCTCTGCAATACTTCATCTACCCAAACAAAAAAGAAAACGCAATGGCCACCACCACATCCAACTCCAACAACGTCAAGAAAGTCACCAAGATGGCAAATATCAAAATGGCCGACATTGCCACATCATCGTCTACCACTACACCACCTGTTACCATTCCTGAGACCACTGCGGAGACCATTACAACTACGGAGACCATTACAACTACGGAGGCCGTGACCCCAACAACCTCAGTCGCTGAGGTGGATGTCATGACATCTAAGTTGGGTGAGCTCGCCGACAAGATCGCCAGCATCTCGATTGTTATGAAGGACGCCGTCGCTATTACCAAGATCCTGCAAAAGGAGTATGTGCGCATCTGCAAGGTGCACAGTGCTTCTATTTCAAGCGGACGCAAGAAGAAGGCTTCACCAAGCAGCACCGGTCCTCACAAGGTCGCCCTAGGCTCAATGGTCCGAGTCTATGGCACAGTTCCTGGGTCTTTCGGTCGAGAATCAGGTCTCCAGGAAAGATGTCGTACAGGGGTTGAACCTATATATCAAGGAGAACAAGTTGCAGTCTCCAAATGATGGACGCATTATCGTACCCGACGCAAAGCTGAAGGCTCTGCTGAATATCGAAGACGACGTGATTCTTAACTACTTCAACATGCATAGGTACATCAACCCCCATTTCACCGTTATTAAGGGGCAGCACCAACAACCTGCAGACAAGCCGGTCGCCGTTGCCTAAATCTTATGGCGCGTTGTAATAACACATACGCCATGGAGTTATATGCCATCCTGATACTATGTATTGCAATCGTTCTACTATATATAGTCATCCACGTTTACCACAAGGATGATAAGAAAAATGAAAAGAAAAAAGTTTCGAGAATCCTGGAGGATGCAGAGTGGTTTGCATTGAAAGTGTTGTGCATATCTGCCTTCATTTACGTTGTATCGTTCGTACTGGACACGAACAAGTGCCATGTGGCCTCTGTGTTCAGGCGGTTACGCCAAACACCGGCTATGGCATTGTCCATAGTTCTATCGAAACCCCAATCTTTGGTGTACAATATGTTTTGTAAGATTCCATGGATTGTACCCAGTCCCATAGACATCCGTGCCGTACCGTGGTTCGTGGGTGCTATGATCTTGCCTATTCATGTAATGTTCTCCCTCGCAAAGTACGTCTTACCCAAAACGAACATAAAGAACATTAAAGTAATCATAGCCGCTTTGCAGATCGGGCTAGTAGCCGTTATCAGCTTTGTCCTTGGTAAAATCGATCAGAAATATACAAATATCCGTTGGCTCACTATCGGACACGATTCGTGGACGACGTTCGAAGTCTTCAGAAAGTTTCTAGTACTAGCCGCAGGAGTGACAGCGGTATTTACACTTTCCTACTCTCCAGAAGAGGGGAAAAATAAAGAAATGGTGTCCATCCTGCACAACGCAATGACGATCTCAGTCGTCTCAGGCGTGTCATTCGGATTTGCATTCTCTTTTTTCAACGTATAAAGATAGGGACATTTCAGAAATATTTTAGAACAACTGTATGCAGAACTTCAGAAACCCCTTGATTGCCGGCTCCGAAGACCTGTTGTCGCGACCACGGACGGGGCGGTGGAGACACTAAAATGTGTACAATACAACAATCTTTTGAGTGTAGTTCTACTGGTGGTTCTCTTCCAACTGTTCCATATCTACCCGCGGCTTCCAGTTATCGTACTTGAGTTTCTTATGCTCGATGATATCAGTGCATCGAGCCGACAACTTGGATAACGATACAAAAATGGCGTCCACGTACTCACTGTCTACAAGATTCAACTGCTTGCGGATGAGTTGCGTCAGCGCATCGTATCCATCGATAGTGAAACGCGGGTCCTCCATGAAGAATTTCTTGTCACAAGTGCGCAAATGGTCCCCGAAAGGGCCCTCCATCATAACATAGTAGTACTTGAACAGCAAGCGTACATTCACCTTCTTCAACACCTTCATCAAAGCGATAACGATGCTTAGTTCCGCAGCCATCTGAGGAACGTCATTCGTTATCGTTCGCAAAATGGTCTGGCATCATGGTAGAAGGCTATGTACAGTTCCTTCGCTCGAGCGGACGAGTACGCATGGTTGGCATATACAGGAGCCATGTTGGGTTTATCATTGAGAGAAGAAAATCCTTATACGCAATTTAAACCTGAAATGGGCGTTGCAACCTCTCGGCGATTTTTTTAAAATTTCCTGCCTCCCGGCGGACTTTTTTAAATTTCTCCGGAATGACTCGCTAGCCTGAGATATCAGCACCGAGGAAATTCACACAACCGATATCATCACCACCCCTGCTAGAATGACCATCATCGTAATCACTTGTTTTAATCTTATGCGCACTCCTTTGATAAATAAGAACCCAATGATCAGACTGAATACTGGCACGATGCTCACGATGGATGAGACGAGATGGGGTTCGGAGCTCAGTAGGAGAGCATTCACAAAATGAACATACCTATGGCACCTACCACCCCTGATATCAAAGACAATACGACACCGCGCGAGGGGATGCGGACAACGCCAATATTATTCTCTGAGGAGTTATTTTTTCTGAGAGACTTCACACAATTACTAAAAAATAGTGCAAATGCAACCAACGATACAAATAAACAACCAATATATTTGAGTATAGTTACGGAGATAGGAGGCATGTGAGACAGGGCGAGTTTGTCGATGACATGCGAAGAACCCCATAACATGGCGGCCACAACTGATAGGATCACATACTAGGGAATCGCGAACATGTGTAAATGTATCTACAGTCGGTGGAACATTAAAATGAAACATCCCAATACACGGTATAAGGCGTCGACAGACGTTATGGTCCTACAAAATGGCCCGTCCAGCAAAGAAACCTCCTTTCATGACGCATTGCACATCAACAAAGACCCCGTGTTCTTTTGGGCCACGGTACCGGGGAAGAGGCGATCTCTTTAGTGCGGCTGGTCCTTCAATACTAAAAAAGAACCACGATATTCTCGTTAACAAGTATAAATGTATCATCTAAAGTAAACATTTGTACAAAATGGAATCGCTTTGGTCAAACAATTGCGATTACTTCGCGCTCACAGGCCGCGTGCTCATAAAGGGTCGTTGACGTGTATGACGGTGACACAATAACCGCTATCACGAAGGTGCCATCTGGGAACTTAGAGGCGTCGTCTGCCTGTTTTGCAAAGTTCCGGTTTCGTCTATTCGGCATCGACACTCCGGAAATGCGCGGGGAAGATCGAGTAAGAGGACGACATGCCCGCAACCGTCTAGCGCAACTCTTGCTTCCGTTCGGAAACACCCATCCTCGATGAAGGAAGACTGAAGAAAGCGTTTCAACGACGGTACGTCGTCGTACTTCGCATGGGCAGAGTGCACTCCGAACAAGTCCGACAAGTACGGACGAGTCCTAGCTCGCGTATTCCTAGACGAGAACTGTACAACAACACAATGCGTTAACGACATACTGGTCCAAGAGAATCACGCGCGACCCTTCATGTGCACATGATAAAGTAAGATGTACGATTTTGTAAAGTAATTGTAAACATGATTGCAGCAGGATCAACATCAGAGACAATTATTCCTTACGTAATTACCGGTATAGCCGGAATCGCATTCATGGCTCTGCACGCGTTTTGCAAACATCAACACGTGCAAGTAAATGAAATCGGCGAGTTCCTAGCAACGCAACAACAATACATCGTGTTGTTATACCTATTCAAGACATGTCTCCTCGTCATAACGATATCTTTTCTTCAAGGAGCATGAGGTATCGTGTGGGGCGGAGGAAAGAAACTTGTGCTCCGAGCACTGCAAAAAAAACACAAGTAGTTGTCAAATGATTGGAGAACAACTGTTCGTGTACGATTGTGTGGTAACGGCAGGACTCGCAACAACGCTCCTCTTTTCATCAAAGATCAAGCATAGAGCAGCGATCGCTCTGATACAAACTGTCGCTACATGTCTCGCAGTTGGCGTGTACATTGGATCAATGCGCGTAATTAAAAGGTCTGGAAGCTGAACGTTATATCCCCAACGATGGTCACCATGTTCGCATTGTACGTTTCAATGATAATAGACAATGCGGTCCGCATACACATCGGGTACAACAACGCGCCTTCTACAAAAACAAACAGTTCTACGCACAAACAGACCGTCCTCTATCACGACGTCACCCTGAACGTCAAGGTGAACGTTAGAAAACTCGGGGGCAAGGGCGTTAGGCAGAGAAGGAGCATTCGAGTTCATGTTCCTGCCAACGAACAAAGCGCCGTCAACAAAAGCGTTAGAACGCAAGGCAAGAGAACTGTTTAGGGCAGTGTCTCCATTGACCTCGAAAAGGATAGACCCCAATGCAACGTTTGAAGAAGCCATCGGTAATGTACCGGAAAGAACGGTGGTCGTGTTGGATGAGATTGATCCCGCGTCAGTGTGGAAGTTGGAATGTCCTCCGCTGATGACCACTGACTTAAGAACTGCACTATTTCCTGTCAGACTCCCTATGACGGACAATGAGCCGTCGACCATCGAGGAGCCGGTGGTGAAAAGGTTTTTGGCAACAACGTCACCCCCCGCGCAGGTGATAAACTCGTCCCATGCAAGCGGGAGATTCCTGTTAGAAGTGCCAGGGACGGATTTCTCCAAGGCGAGGTTGTCGACAATTGCACCACTGCCCAACAGCTGCACCTTGTTGAGGATACCGGTGCCGGTTGTGTAGGTAGTAGAACTCGCCCACACGTCGCCGCGGAAGACGGAAGCGCCTGCAAACTCCTGCCACACAGTCAGATCGCACGCCCCTGAAGAAGGACTCGTTGCTGTTCACGTAGACGCCATCAGTTGCGCGCACAGATCCCACCACGTCTAGCTCGTGCGATGGATTAGAGGTGCCCATGCCGACAAATTTGTTCGATGTAAACATTGACACCAAGCCTGAGGTGTTGCTAAATGAGAATGCGAGGTTGTTTGACTGGTACACTAGCAACGCGTCGGTGGTGGTTGAGGGGCCGCTGAATGCGGCGTTCGAGTTGATGTAGTTGCCCCACTGGTTGGAGTTCCAGCCACTGAAAACGGCCCCATTTTGGTAGATCTTTCCTGAGAAGTTGATGTCACCGTTAATGTCTACGGTATGCTCCGCATTGCTGGTAGGGAACATGTTAATACCAAAGTTGTTGGAGCTTGCGGACAGAGTCGCTGATCCTCCCAAGTTGCTCAGAGTCAAAGTGGACTCTCCGTTGTACAGGGTCGCCGATGAAAACAGGTGAAGCTCGTTGGAGAGCATGCTAGTTCCCTCCACCCTAAAGTTGCTTCTCACATCTAGGATACCCTCCACCAACAAGTTGCTGCGAATCTCCTCGGACGAGTAGATGACGATGTTGCTCAGGTTGTAAGTGATAGAGTCCACACTCAGTTCACCAAGGATGGTCACGTTGCTCAGGAAGCTTGCAGAGCTGGTCACGGCCATTGTGTTGGAGAAAGTCGAGGCACCGGTCACGAACATGGAGTTGTCGAGAACAGTGGCACCATCGACCGTTAGGGTATTGGACAGAGTGGATGCCCCGATCACCAGAAGGGAGTTGTCGACAGTGGCTGCTCCGGACACAATGAGGGAATTGGAGAGCGTGGATGCGCCGGTCACAAACAGGGAGTTGTCGAGAATAGTGGCACCGTCGACAGTTAGGGTATTGGAGAGGGTGGATGCGCCAGTCACGAGCATGGAGTTGTCGAGAATAGTGGCACCATCGACCGTTAGGGTATTGGACAGAGTGGATGCCCCGATCACCAGAAGGGAGTTGTCGACAGTGGCTGCTCCGGACACAGTGAGGGAATTGGAGAGCGTGGATGCGCCGGTCACAAACAGGGAGTTGTCGAGAATAGTGGCACCGTCGACAGTTAGGGTGTTGGAGAGGGTGGACGTTCCCATCACGAGGAGGTCACTCTGAAGACTGACTGGGCCGTACACGTCAACAGAGTTTGACAAAGTGGATTCCCCGGTCACGAAAAGGGTATTGTCGAGGGTGGTGGCACCGTCCACAATGAGGGTGTTGGAGAGGGTGGATGCGCCGGTCACAAACAGGGAGTTGTCGAGAATAGTGGCACCGTCGACAGTTAGGGTCTTGGAGAGGGTGGATGCTCCTGCGACGAAGAGGTCATTCCGAAGACTGGCTGGACCGTACACGTCAACAGAGTTTGACAGGGTGGATGCCCCGGTCACGAACAGGGTATTGTCGAGAATAGTGGCTCCGTCCACAATGAGGGTGTTGGAGAGGGTGGATGCACCGGTCACCTCGAGTGCGTCCCCAAATGTGGTGACTCCTTGAACCGCAAAG
Source organism: Chlamydomonas sp. ICE-L (assembly GCA_013435795.1). NCBI lineage: Eukaryota > Viridiplantae > Chlorophyta > Chlorophyceae > Chlamydomonadales > Chlamydomonadaceae > Chlamydomonas > Chlamydomonas sp. ICE-L. Next base: position 1,743,451 of record JACBWV010000252.1, read on the forward strand.
TTCCTCGACACGTAAACGTCATTGGAGAATGACGCCACCCCATCCACCTGGAGACCGGACTTCGCTACCAAGTTGCTATAGACATCCAGAGTATCTTTGATTATGACCGCGCCTTCGAATGTCTGCGCACCACTAGATAGGAAGAATGTGTTGCCTGTAACGATCAAGGTTTTTGCCACCCAAGAACACGTTGCTCCGCACGTCCATGACACCCTCACAAGCAAGTTGCTGCGCAACTCCTCGGATGCAAAGACAACGATGTTGCTCACATTGTAGGTGACGGTGTCGACGCTGAGCTGCCCGAGGACAATCACGTTACTAAGGAAGGTGGAACTGTTCGCGAAAGAGACCTCGTTGGAAAACGTGGACGCACCCATGACCAGCAGGGTGTCGTCCAAAATGGTAGCACCGTCCACCGTTAGGGAATTGGAAAGGGTGGCAGCACCAGTTACCAGTAGGGTATTATCGAGGGTGGTGACTCCGTCAACAGTCAGAGAATTGGAAAGGGTGGCAGCACCAGTTACCAGTAGGGTATTATCGAGGGTGGTGGCTCCGTCAACAGTCAGAGAATTGGAAAGGGTGGCAGCACCAGTTACCAGTAGGGTATTATCGAGGGTGGTGGCTCCGTCAACAGTCAGAGAATTGGAAAGGGTGGCAGCACCAGTTACCAGTAGGGTATTATCGAGGGTGGTGGCTCCGTCAACAGTCAGAGAATTGGAAAGGGTGGCAGCACCATTTACCAGTAGGGTGTCCTGCAAGGTGGTTGATAGCCCGACATCTAGCGTCTCTCTGATTGTGACGTTAGATGACACGTTCATGGACCCGTTCACGTCAAGTTCTTGGGTCGGGTTGGGGGTGTTAACACCCAAGTAGGTCCCTGAGGACCAGATGTTTGCCTTACCTGTAGCATTGGACATTGACACATTGGACCCCAGCTGGGCCTTGCCGCTCATGGTGAAGTTTTTGACGTACATACTTTCCCATCGAGATGCATCAGATCCGAAGGTCACGTTGCATGTCGATGCTGGGATGATGGACCCTGTGGTGTACATTACATCCCCCTCTGCGGAGAGCTGCACTCCGCCTGAGTCGTTCATCATGGACAACTTGGCATCCCTCACTGTGACCTCGGTTTGCTCGAACGAAACTAGCGCATAATTATTGCTTTGTGTTCCTACCAGAATCTTTTGAGAAGGGCCTCCGTTGATACCGTGGATCAGCAAATCTCCAACTGCAGAGTTAGTGAACTGATATCCTGAAAATGGAGCGATCGTTAATGTCGCCAAAGGTATCCCAGTTGCCATAGTTTTGTTTTAGTGGTTGTAATAGTTCATAATAATTTATTTAGCCAGTGGAATAATTTACTTGATGGGAAGATGCACAACGGAGCCGAACTTCCTCTTCTTCGTTGATTTTGTCTGTAATTTACCTCCAGTACACTGCTCACACATTTGAGAGAGCGTCTCGCAGATCTTCGCGCGGTCCCAGTTATACTTCCGTTGCAGGTCGGTCGAGTGTAACATTTGACGCGCTATGTCTTCCAACTCGTCATCGTTCATCGAACCCGGGTTTACCTTCTCAGTGATGAAAATATGTCGTAGCATGGTCACTCCCGTCGCACGTCCGAACAGACGAGAAAACACGCTCTGCACCCACCGTCCGTACGCATTGTTCGATGCGAACGGTCGGTTGTGTCCGCGGCGGGTAACGAACACGTAGTCGCGTGGCCAGTGACGCAGACTGTCCAGGAGGTCTGCGGTGGCGCTATGAGGAAGATCCGTCTCGACACGACCGTAGGACGCGGAAGTCTTGTACTTGTTCAATACGATGTAGGCGGTGGCATTAACGGATGATGCAGAAGACGCCCGGCGCAATACAAGGTAGTTTTCTGAAGACAAACGAGGGTCCGTGCCCTCGTAGATACGCAAAGCTCCCATGTCAGCGCGTTTAGGAGGCATCGAAAGGACGAATGACAACAACAAAATGTCAAGGGAATCTTGAAGAGTAGTGTTAGTAACATCTCCGCCCTTCAGCTCTTGGTACTTGGAATCGATTTGGTCGAGGCCGACGTACTTCTCGAGTTGCCGCTCCGAAGGCATGTGCTGTTTGTAACGAGACTCTTGAAACGCGCGAGCATGTCCGTGAAATTCTGTCCAACGAGCACGTGCAGATGCAGCGCGGGGGTCGTCACGTAAGGAAGGAGTGTACCGCAGAAAGGCCAATATGGCGGTCAAAAAGTTACGTCGCGTAGACATGTTAGAGTAACGCACACGCAACACGTCGTACGCAGCGTCGATGTCATCTACCGTTGTGAAAGATGAATTCTTCGGAGATGATGATACAACCAAAGACTTCTTCGCAGATGACTTCTTCGCAGATGACTTCTTCACAACAGAACGTCCTCCAAGAACTATTATATCCAAGCTCAATTCAGGGAACACAGATGTTTCCAAAGTAGACAATCGGTTAAGGTAGTTGGAGATAGAGCTCTCACTAACACCCTCTGATAATGCGAAGGAACGGAACTCGGACCGTAGATCACCGTCAGTCTTGGAATTAGAAGGATTCTTCATCTTACAATTTGTTTGTTTTTATTTTGTATGTTGGACGATTCAATTCTTTACACACAATCCAATCCATTCCATTCAAAATTAATCAACATTGTTCACGACGATGGGGGAGGTGACATCGCACGCAATGTCATCGCACGCAATGTCATCGCGTCCGCTATCGATCAATGAAAACATGCCCTTCACGACCATCTGCAACTTCTCCGTGTCAGTCGCATTAGGACATGTAACGTCCTCAATAACGCCCTTCAAAACATTGATCACACTACGCAAAACTTGGTTCCGAGCAGTCATAATCTCCAAAGAGTTACCGATAGAAACCGCAGTCGCGTCTTCAACCATGTCCACGTCGCGACTCCCTGTTTCAATGCCAGAAGATAACGAAGAAGCCCCTGCACGCTTCTCAACCAACCACAACTTGCGGAGACGCTTCCACTCCCTAAGAACCATTTCAGCAAGTTCGTCGCACTCCGATTCACCAATATCTGCACGCGCATCCACAGAACGCTCCAGAAGGAACAAAAGAGCCGTCTTAGGCTTAGTCTTGTCCATGGAGGTGAGACAAATCAATTCGGTAACGTCGTTCTTCACAAGCGTCAGGTAGGAACGAAGGGTAGTCTCTTCACGGTCCAGGTTCAGAGAACGCAGCAAACGGGAATGTGCGATCTCATACTCGCGGTTCTTTGTAGACAACAACTCTGAAACGGTGGTCAGGTTCATTTTAACGTAATCAAAGGATGCGATCGTATCCTATTTGTATTTTTGTTGTCAAAGATTCTTTATACCGTCTATGTGGAGTGCGTTTGGAAAATCCTCTTTTTTCCAACACGTGAAAGTAGTAAAACACCAAACAATATGTCATCTACACACAACAGGCAGCTCTCCCTCGTGTACAACAGGTACTCCACAGATCTTCTTGCGGAACTGCAGGAGTTCGACAAGACGGTCGGTCAAGAGGAATCAACTAACCATGCCTCAACGGAAGAGGACGCAGCAATACGCAGAGCGGCCACAAACATGGATCAAGAGAAACTTAAGACCGTGCACGACTCCTTCGAGTTCTATCCTGGAATCAGTGCAGGTAGGGCCCTAGCTATCGCAACGTCCACACAAGACAAGAGCAAGGTGCGAGTGTACCTCACAGTCCTAGCAACACTGTGCCTCACATGGACTAAGATTGATGACCCAGACCCAACGAAGACACTAGATGGAGAAGCACTCGTGAAAGTGGTCCTAGACAACATATCAAAAATCCAGCAAAAGGCTAATGATGATGGTGATAATAATGATAAAAATACCAATACTAAGACCTGCGCCAGTAATTTCATAGGTGACGACATAGACGACCTGGATGTACGAGAGATGCTCAAGAGATTAGCAAACGAAGTCGCGAAGGATGATGATGGTACAGAAGGCAATGATGATGATACAGAAGGCATGGACGCGGTCTTCCAGGCGCTAATGGGCGGTAACAGCAAGATAGGGAAAATCGCAAAGGAAATCGCAAACGATATCGACATATCCAGTATTGCGGAATCGCTATCAGGAGGAGATGGTGGTAACGGACAACTCGATATCTCAAAACTATTCGAAAACAATGGGCTCCTCGGAAACATAGTCAGCTCAGTTAGTTCAAAGATCCAACAACAAATGGCTAACGGAGACTCAGACTTGGTAGGCGAGGCGATGGGCATCATGTCATCCTTCGGGAAATGTAACTCCTTCGCCAACGAAAACAATAACAACAAGAGCAAGAGCAAGAGCAAGAATCTCGATAAATCGATTTCGACATCAACAAGAAAGAACAATCACAACAATGCAGGGAACGCCCCGATGATGCCACCAGGAATGGGTAATTTCATGGCCGAAATGTTCAAGTCACTCAACACCAACAACATGAAGAAGTATTGACTTCTTTTGTCGTACTTTCGAGAGTGTCCATTGAAGGACCAGCCGCACTTAAGCATCGCCTCTTCCCCGGTACCGTGGCCCAAAAGAACACGGGGTCTTTTTTGATGTGCAATGCGTCATGAAAGGAGGTTTCTTTGCTGTACACGAAGCGTTTTCATTAAATACAATTTAGCGGACCTCGTTACACTCAGACCGGTCAATAATGTTACAGTATATTGAATAAATTCCAATTCTCAATGTACAACTTGGACAGACGGTCGATTGTTGTACACATGTACACATTGCTGCACAGGTTGAGGAGAGTGGCTATACTTGCGAATGTAAGCCACATGACAGTCTCGAGGTGGATCTCAAACCCTTGTCCGAGTTTATTCAACGATCAGACGGAAAAACGGAATAAACAATACAACGATAAAGGTGTGGAACAAAATGTCCTTCATTGCACGAATCCCTATCAATGGGTCATACCTGTACCTGAAGAACCTCTTATCTTTCACGACCAACCCGATCGAAACAGCAAGAATGCTCATTACAACATTAGACACGCAATAGTCAACCGTAATGGCAACCCAGAGATTGCGTTTGATCATCGGATCCACAGGATCCGAAAGCAACCAGTCAACAATCAAAAGGACTACGAACAACAAAGCATTGAATACAAGGTCAAACAATTAAAAGAAGGCAACGAAATACGTAGGGGATGGAGGATTCTGAGAGTACGACGTCGTAGGATCGCTCTCAATCCGACGCTGAAACATAAAGTACGCAAACCGCAAAGACATCCACATGAAGAAAACACGAACGACCTTGATCACGTACGATACCAGAAACACCTGGGACATCAACACGTCAACCCATGACAACGTGCCCCGAATGTGCAAGTCTACAATCCAATTCCCCTTCTTCTCAACCCAATCGATGAAATTACCAAACAACTTCATAACCATCTTCTCCTGCTTCTCGTCCAAACGCACGATCATTGCCCCGTTAGTGACATTCGTCGTAACCACCTGCGTGTTGTCCACATCCGATATGATCACCTGAATCACACTCTCATTGATGTAATCCACGATTTTGTCACGCGTTTCAAGGTACATCGTAACAAGTTTCCGACACAGCTCGTCACCGATTTCAGGATTTTGTTGCATCTTCTCATCCCAATACATCACGTAAGCCAAGGCGTCTCGATGCTGCTCAAGAATGAAAGACGTGTTCTCCTCCATAAAAGTATTCAAGATATTCTGCAAGGTAGAAATGTACGACTTGTAAGCGGCAACCTTCATTTCACGGGCGGACTGCATATTCAAAACATGGTCCCATCATTCTTCGTCCTATCCAAAGAAGCCTGCTTGTCCAACCCACTCAAACGAGAAATGAGTTGGCCCTTGGCATTCTCGATGCCACCGGAAAGAAGCTTGTTTTCACTGATCTTCTCATAGAAACCACTCAACTGGTTCACGTACGTATCAAGGAAATCGTCGTCAATACGACGGTGCATCAACCCACCCGACTTCTTAATCCACGTCGGATTACGAGTACGAGAGGGAGTCTTCAACTTGTTGTACTCGTCAAAAATAGACTTGGGGGCATCCGCAGAAGAACTCGTCGTCTCTTTGTAAGAACCGAGATCCTCAATCTTCAAACGATCCATAACCCCCTGCTTATTCTTCGCCACCTCTAAGAACTTCTTCAACTTAGAAACAACCTCATCAACATCGAGCAGAAGACCCACGTACTGCAAATCCTTCGTCGCCTTGAAAATATACGTCAAGTCCTCGATGTGCTGTTGGAGAACACCGATATTGTCCCCTCCAGCGGGACCCTTTGTTTTATTCTGCCGATCAACAATATTAAGGAGCTCATCTTTCATCTTGTTCGTACCGTCTCGGACAAGGTTCGCAGTGGCGTCCAAAGGCTCTTTCACCAAGGACACAAACGTGTCGGGACTCAACAACTGATAGATATCCCCGCTTTCTTTATTGCTACCCCCCTTGCGTTCGGTAATGTCCCTGAGTTTGTAAGGCTTATCCGCATTTGCAAGCGCTGTTGCAAGTTCCTTGTTCGCTACTAACAGACTGGCCTTCAGATTGCGAACCTGACGCTGGTACTGGGTGAAAATAACATCATCGTCCATGACAATATGGTCCGGCGCGGGGGTGAAATCACGCGGATCTATGGAAATATCGTCTATACCACCGATCTTCTCCGTGATGTCATTCAGGATACCGATCATGTTTACTTTCATCCGGTTTTTCGAAGCATCCGATGTCGCTGGGGACACCCCACCCCACCCCACACTCCGGGGATTGGACATCGATACAAAACTAGAGTAGTTACTCTCAAATGAGTTGATCAACACCTCAACAGTCTTCAGTTTCTGCGCGCTATCGCGGATCTTCTTCACGGAAGCAGCTTTCCACCGGGCCAGGACATCCGAGAAGACTGCCGCATTCGATGCTGAATAATCAACCAAAGCAGTCTTCGTCGCGTCCGGCAACATCGTCGTGCGCGGAATCCCCTCGATCGTGCGAATGAGGGTATAGAGTCGGCTAGAGACCTCCGCTGAGGAGGCAGACGAAACGGCTTTCAATGACTCGACGATAGCCACCACAAGCGAAGTCTTGCTCACAAGGTCGCGAATGGTCGTCGTTCTCTGCCCACCCACACCTGCTGCCACCGGAATCTGCGTCTTGGAACTATTAGAATACGGAGCAGATGGGGGAGAAGAACTCTTAGCTTTGTTATTAATCAAGGGACCCAAAAACGGACGATTGATCCCGAACGCGGGGGCAGAGGATGCCGTAGGAGGTTTTGGACCCCAAAACGGACGATTGCTCCCGAACGCGGGTGCAGAGGATGCCGTAGGAGGTTTTGACGGGTAGGGGGAGGCCGACATCGCACTTTACTTATTACTTGTACATCTAAAAAAAAAGGCGGCACCTTGACGATATTTTGTTGTAACATTTGTACATACAACTACAGTCTACTGCGGGTGTAACCAAGTTTGCGTGTGTAGCGTCCACAAGTTTTTGGAGACATCTTGACAGAGGACAGAGAAGTCACACCCTCTGCAAGCTGAGACATTGTCAAGAAGGGATTGGAGTCAATCAGTTGTTTTATAGCAGCCTTGATATCTTCTGTAATGACACTCACCTGTTCAATTTAAGCTACCCGTATATCCTCGAACCTATGAATTTCTTATTACACATCCGGGGGTCCGGGGGACATGTAGTAAGAAAGACAATGAATTCTCCATAGGGGTATCATAGGGGTCAACTCCCCCGGGGATGCTGTCCTTTACGAACAGGGATTTTCTGTTCGAACTGCCTTCAGGAAGATGCCAGCTGCCCCCACAATGTCTCTGAAGCAGGTGAATTGACAGTTCTTGCAGGTGTATGTCTCTCCACACTTGTTTAAGAAACCGCACATAGGGCATGTCTGACTTGTGTAATGCTCAAGCACATGCAAGAACACTGTCCCGTACTCTTCACACTTCTCCTTCAGCCGATTGAACAGCACAGAGTGGCTCAAAGTCAGCATCTGACGGGCAACCTTGGTTGTCAGCTCCCGTTCAGCACTGATTGTCATCTTCGCCGTCTCCAATTGAGGTACCAACAACACATCGTAGCGAGCGGCCAAGAAATTTGTTGTCTGGTCCCTAAACTCTTTCTTGAGGTAAAAAATTCTCTTCCGAATGCGAATCATCTGCATCTTTATCTTCATCCTCTCTTTTGATCGTAAGTTTTTCTCAGTATCCAACCTTGACTGCAGCTTGTCATGAACCAGCAGGAGTTTCACAAGGTCGGATGCCTGTCCCTGACCAAGCATGAAGGATTCCTCATTCTCTGGTGAGTACGTGACCATTGTTTTGCGGACGCCTGGGTCGATGGATGCAGTTGCAACCTTGTCTGGATGGACAGGCTTCCGCTCTGCCCTCCTGTCCCTGGCAGCGACAGACAAGACGAGGAAATATTCGCCGAAGCGGGATTTTTTGACCTTTGGATCGTGGGTCGGGTTTTCCTCAGGCATCAACTTATGGAGTTGTTTGCTACCGAAGTAGCGCATGTTGCCCAATATGTCTTTGAAGATGAAGAGTTTGTCGCCATCCTTGGAAACGTTCTTCTGATCCATCTCAATGGCCCAACCCCTCTCAAGCTCTGTCTTCTTCCGTCTGAACGGAGCTGAAAACTGCTTGATGTTACCTGCTTTCAGATTCGAAAAGCAAGCCTTGATGTTTGCCAAGGCAGCCTTGATTGCACTTTGGCGTACGCTTTTGGGGCACTGAAGCAACCATTGGCGATTCTTGAAGTACGGGTTTGGCATCTTCCCCTCCCCCCTCACCTTGTTCGTCACATACCTGTCTCGAATTCGGAAGACAGACTTGTGAGTGCTTCCGACGCCCAACCGTGCTGCCACCGCCTTGTTGTACATGAACCGGCTGCACCCTGCAAACTCTACCAGCATCGATTTCTGAGCCTTGGTTGGGTTCAGCTTCAGCTTTAAGGTCCTCAACTTGGGTTTGGCATTTGACTTTGTAGCGTCTTCGACCGTTCCATCGGCAACAATATACTTGAACGATGGACATGAGGTCTTTTCCAAGCTCGTCTTCAGGGGCTCCGTCTTGGTGATCGAGAACGATGATCGAGCAGGAGTGCTGCGAGCAAATCCATTCAATGAGCTCGAAACCAAACCTTGCGAGCCTGTCTTTGGAAGCCACAACAATTGACGATACAAGTCCTGCTGTGACGAGTCCCAATACTCGTAAAAGTCCTGGGCGCTTGAAGTTGAGCCCTGATCCGACGTCCTTGACTTCAATGACTTGCTCGCATCCGGAATGTTTGTCAGAAATATGGGTTTGCAAGAACAATTGCTGTCTGAGCAGGTCGGGTTGTTGTTTGTGTGAGGACACACGTGCGTAGAGAATGACTTGACGACTGCTGGGTTTTTTTTCCTGCTTGATGAGGTAGCCTTGGATGCTGCTTGGGTCAAAGAGACGTTGGTTGCCTGGAGTCCGGATCGTTCTGATTGTGCCATTATCCGCCCATCGACGGAGGACGGTCCTGGAGACACCAAGGGCATCGGAGGCCTTGCCAATTTTACAGAAGCGTTGGTTGCCATACATGGCATTCTGATATTTAGTACATGCAAATTCCTTATACACTGTTAGGTTTACTTATTTTCGGAAAGCAAACGAGTCAACTGTTGCAACCTTTTCTCCGACTGTACACATGGCGTCTTTTATTCGATTAAGCGAGGTCGCGAATCAGGCTACATCGACGGTGAACGATAGCCACCCGCCCATCAATAAAATGGGATACCCCGCAACTTTCTTAAGAGTCAACGTTTGCTGCGGCTACGCCCCGATGTAGTATTGGTACTACGCTTGCTTTCCTGCACCCACCATCGCAGCGCATTACGCCCGGTTGACAGGTGCGCCGATGGGTCGCCGTAGTCCACCAGACGGAACGCCAATGCCAGCGCGCGCTCGCGCATGCGAAACGACAGAGCATCGTCGTAAATGCACATGAACGCCGTCAAGATCAGACCGATGTCGTAAAGGTCAAAGGATTGCGCGTAACGATCAAGAATGTCGAGACGCAGCTTCTTGTCGGTGACCTTGTCAAGCTTGAACAGTGGATTACCACCGAGAATCGATCGCACCGCCAGGTTGAAGGACGTGTACGCGTGCGCTACCAATGCACGCATCGGAGGACACATCGCCACTCGCTCCATGTGTCGAGTGACGATTATGGTCATGAACACGAGCGCAGCGGCGTAATTCATTCCACTGCAGAACCAAGCCATCGGAGAGGAGGTGTTGTTCACGAACCCGAACCGCGTATTGTCCACATATCTGGCAACCATGTCAGCATGGTCGGCAGTCTTGCCCCAGTCGATCAGCCGGTAGCGGTCGTCCTTGGCACAGTAAATCATGTTGTCCAGCTTGACGTCGCCGTGGATGATCCCGGCACGGTGGATCACGTCGAAGTTCTCGAGGGTCTCACGGACGAACTTGTCCATGTTTGCATCGGAGGAAATTCCCTTTGATGCGGCGCTCATCGAGCACCTAAGAGAGAACACGTAAAAGCCGCTGTCACGAGACAGAATAGCTTTTCCGCCGAGATCAATACCGACCACATTGAAGCGCTTAAATGGAATCGAAGAAAAGGTAGTCGCCTTCGCGAGACCGGACGCGCTCACGTTACGGAAAAGCAGCTCAGCTGTACGGATCTCCTCATTGAACGCAGCGGCGCTGTTTAGGTCCTTGCACACAAACTTGTCGGACACTTTTGTGTTTAACACATTTGAGCAAAATTGTTCCTTTTCCCCAGAGGTTGTCAACTTCACACGGGTCATTCCCTGATTGTTCTTCTCCAACACATACAGAATCCACGCCCGCCGGCTCTTGGTTTTCTTTACATCTGCCAGCGCAGACACGAGGATGTGCTTAAAGGTATCGGTATCGGTAGCGTCGGATGGATTTGAGATTTCGATAGTCCGCGCGGTAACGCAGCGACCCAACTCACGTCCGCCTGTTTGGTGTTGAGCCATTCCTTTTTCAATACACTGAACATAAAATAAAAATGAAAAGTTTTAGTCTTGTTACCAATGGTGTCGCGAACACTGGTACACTCGGACAAGGGAATTATGGAGGATGAGGAGAAGCTTTTACAAAGAAACAACCACTTCCGCTGACTGGGGGAGTTTCCGTGTACAACCTGTAAAACACTTTGATCATGATGAACAAAAACGCAATATTCACAAATGAGCAGTAGACGGTACCCCACGTCCCGCTACTCTTGAAGTTCCACCAAGATACGACTGTCAGTGAAACAATCAGGGTAATAATAAGAAGTTTGCTCGCGGGAGTCTTGCAAGACATCCAGATCGCGCTCAATACGAACGCGGTCCACAGCATAGTCACGATGGCAGACGTATTCAGCCAGTTCCACTGAAGGTGTCCGTTGGAGTTCACTACGGTTGAGAAGTCGAATGGCGCATGATATGCAAAAAAGAAAATGAGGAACACCGTATACACAGCCGAATAAATCAATGCGTTGCGTGCCCCATTAATGTAGAGTCCTGCTGCGATGGGTTGCAACATGATCAAAGCGAGCCCCAGCGCCGAGAGAATCCTATTGACGGATGCGTTGCCAATGTATGTCCAAATGAAAAACTCCAGCAACTGCATGCTCGCGAACGACATGAAGAAAACAAACTCTCGCCAGTGACCGTACCCGCTGACGAGCGATATGATCGAGGCGGCGAGCGCAAATATGAACGTACACAAACTTATCTGCGCGTTCCAACACATTTTTGTAATATTATTTACAAATTGTAAGTAATTTAAACCAATAAATAATTGTAAGTAAACCAATAAATGATACTCTTCAATCTTCTGAGGGACCGCCTTGAGCACCTCGTTGTGGATGTGCGCGACCCGTTTACTATTCTCGTGAACGGCGAAGACATATTCGATTACTACGACGAGGTCTTCGACGAGCTTTACGACATCCTAAAAATTTACAAAGATCAAGGGCTTACGATGCCACGCATACACATACGAGCCGCACGAATGTGGCTTCCTTCGAGGGAACCGGATACCCCGGCTCGATTTGATACTGTCCCAGACGAAGTGCTCGAGTCATTCTGCGATGGCCTCTCATACTCACGCTTAGTTTTCGACTTCACAGATCTGTTCGTTCGTACGAAAAATGTGTGTCTCAAACAAAGTATGACAGTATCCCACATTTAATCGGCGCTCGCTATCGTGATTCTCATGGTGTGCAAGAAATTTGTTGTCTGGTCCCTGAACTATTTCTTGAGGTAAAAAACTCTCTTCCAAATGCGAATCATCTGCTTCTTTATCTTCATCCTCTCTTTTGATCGTAAGGTTTTCTCGTTACCAAACCTTGTCTGCAGCTTGTCATGAACCATAATCAGTTTTACAAGGTCGGATGCCTGTCCCTGACCAAGCATGAAGGATTCCTCATTCTCTGGTTCACGGATTTCCTTGTCAGGTGGGGAGTTTGCCTGGGGCGGCACATCTGTTAAGAGATAACGCAGGTGTCCTAAGATGAGCTCAACGAGAACCCCACGGCAGTGCCACGGCTGGGTGAGTTCATCTTTTAGGGTGTTCAATTCGTCGCGCAGTTCCTGGACTCCCGCCAGAAGCAACGATGACAAGTTGCCGTAAGCGACTGTGAGAGTGTCCTTAAGAGGGTGCACGTCTACGACTTCCGGAAGGACTCGTTGCACCTGCTGCGCGATGACTCCGGCGTGCCTCTTGCGGCTATCGTCGCCACGGTACTCGAATGTGTACGCGCCGATAGCGTCGATCTTGTCCAGTGCGTCCGTGATGGGCAAGTAGTGGTGCTTGACGTTAGAATCGGACTCCATTGTGCTGAAACCGATGATGTTGCTGGTGGCGATCACGTTGCCATTGAAATATCCATCGCCCACAACATGCAATCTGGCTTCGGGTGCGTTTGTACCAAAACCAACGTTTCCGTTATCCAAAATAGTTACACGTGACACACCCCCGGTGCTGATCCCAATTGTGTCCGCACCAACTCTGTACAAACCGGTGTTTGAATCCGAATTGAATGTAATGGAAGGAAACCCAACTGTTCCGTCATCAAAGCCCACACCCACCTTAAATGGGACTCCGTTCTGGTATATCCCTCCTACGATGTTCAGGTTGCTCATCGTGGCGTTGTCACTGAGCACATTGCTACCACTTCCGGTACTAAGGGTGACCCCTGTACCGCCTCTAGCAACCGCCAAAATCCCGGTGGATATGTTGGCAGTACTTAAACCAGTTATATTAGCTCCGCTACCCACTATACCAGCTTTATTTACCCCGCCTACAGCAAACCCTATTGAATCTGCCGCAACACGATACATTCCTGTATTTGTATCAGTATCCCAAGAGTACCCTGGAGCAGTCACGGAATCGTTAGGGTTTACAAATATATTGACTCCGGTTCCGAAGGTCATGTTACCATTGATCATCGAAGTCCCAGATGTTGTTAGAGATGCAAAGTTAGTTGTTCCCGCAAACGTCGGAGAAAAACTCAAAACAACACTACCTGTTCCGGTACTGGCGGAGACCCCCGTTCCTCCTCTAGCAACCGCTAATGTTCCACTGGATATGTTGTTTGCGTTCAGGGCACCTAAACCGGTACTGACTCCAGTGCCTCCATTACCAACCGCCAAAATCCCGGAGGATATGTTGGCAGTACTTAAACCAGTTATATTAGCTCCGCTACCCACTATACCAGTGCTGTTTATAGTAGCTTTATTTACCCCGCCTACAGCAAACCCTATTGAATCTGCCGCAACACGATACATTCCGGTATTTGTATCAGTATCCCAAGAGTACCCTGGAGCAGTCACGGAATCGTTAGGGTTTACAAATAGATTGACTCCGGTTCCGAAGGTCATGTTACCATCGATCATCGAAGTCCCAGATGTTGTTAGAGATGCAAAGTTAGTTGTTCCCGTAAACGTCGGAGAAAAACTCAAAACAACACTACCTGTTCCGGTACTGGCGGAGACCCCCGTTCCTCCTCTAGCAACCGCTAATGTTCCACTGGATATGTTGTTTGCGTTCAATGCGGTAAGTCCACTACCGTTACCGCTGATCATTCCTCCTATAGTCGTCAAGTTGCTAATCGTAGCATTATCGCTGAGCACGGTTTCCCCTGTTCCGGTACTGAAGGAGACTCCCGTTCCTCCTCTAGCAACCGCTAATGTTCCACTGGATATATTGTTTGCGTTTCGTGCAAAGGTCTCGGTCGCTATGGGTGTGAGGGAGCCTTGTGGACCTATTACGAACGCGTTGTCCGACTCCCTAAAAAGAAGCTGATATTCGGGAGCATCTCCCCTATCTATAGAAAATCCTGCCTCACCCTTTGAGACACCTAATCCTATCTCACCTGAGTTAAGTACAATTATATTGTCCTCAACCGTCACCGTCCGTGTGTTCACCGTTAATTGTGTGCCTTCTACAGTCAGGTCACCTTTTACGATCATGTTACTTGATATCGTCGTAAGAGTTGCTGTCATCACAATTTCCTTTTCCGCTCCCAAATTCACGGTGCCACCTGCTCCGCTAGACTGGATGTTAACTCTCCCTAGAGGTCCTGATACACGCATCGTGACACCCCCTTCCGACACTACATTAACTCCCTTGGCGGACACCAGGGATGTCTCCCCATCGCCGGTGGTCGTTAGCGTGATGCCTTGCCTCTGGTCAGCGCGGATGGATACGGCATCATTATCAGCGCAAAGCACGGGCGTGTCCCCGATGTAGAGAGTGTTCGACGAGATGTGGAGCTCGTCGATCCACGCCTCTTTGAAGTGCATGGTCGATGTCCCGAGGTACTGCGTCGCGTTCGTCATCGGGACTATGTTCGATGACACCACTAGATCCCCCATCAATGATACTATTGTGTCTGACACACGCACCATCTCTGTCCCTCCTGCGACCACACCTAGTGTTCCAGCCACTGGATTGAACAGACCAGTGTCCAGAGCGTTGGAAAAGGAGATGGTCGGGGACCCCGAAGAGCCTGACTTCGCGAGGATGCCTGGTATGTGCGGCTTTGCGGATTCAAATATTGGTATGTAGGGATACGAAGGTGTCACGATATTCGACATACTAGTGCCGCCATAATGAATGGATGATGTATCCGATAATTGAATCATCTGTACACTTACATTTGTTCTTAAATTAAGTGTTGCAAAAAATCGTTTAGGGAAAATCCACAAACACTTAAAACCATTTCAAGGAGCGGCACGGCGACCTACGCCGCCTGCACCAAACCTGACGGAGCAAGGGCGGAAGGAACTCGAAATCAAGCGCCGACTGTTCCCATTGACAATAATAATCGGGGGCGAAGGACAGATCTGATCAAAGATATGCGAGGGTGTGCTCGCAAATGGAGATTTGGTACCGATAAACGGGGGTGTACTATCTGTACTAGTATAATTATCGGTAGCAGATGGTGGTGGAAACGTCTCAGGAACGTCTCTTGTTGCGTGACGATGGGTGACGCGCAAAGACATGATGCAGTCAGGAAGAGGACGAGGGGGCGCAGAAATTCGCGGAATGCGACCACGCCCTCGTCCACGTCCACCACCACCATTTGCTCGAGAATCCGTAAAGGTGGTGTCGTCACTCACAGCCTCCTGCTCCGGAGAACCTTCTTCAGGAACACTCGCCTTCTCATCAGTAGCACCCGCCTCCTCCTCCTGAAACGAACCTTCTTCCGGAGCACCCGCATTTTCCTCCTCCTCAGGAGAATATTCTTCAATAATACTCACACTCTCATCCGGAGAAGAATGATCTTCTTCAGGAGCACTCGCCTTCTCCTCATTAGCACACGCCTCCTCCTCCCGAGAAGAACCTTCTTGAGGAACACTCGCCTTCTCCTCAGTAGCACCCGCCTCCTCCTCCTGAAACGAACCTTCTTCCGGAGCACCCGCATTTTCCTCCTCCTCAGGAGAACATTCTTCAATAATACTCACACTCTCATCCGGAGAAGAATGATATTCTTCAGGAGCACTCGCCTTCTCCTCATTAGCACACGCCTCGTCCTCCCGAGAAGAACCTTCTTCAGGAGCACTCGCCGCATGCTCAGGAGAAGGAGAACCTTCTTCGGGAGCACTTGCCACATTGGTGGTAGCACTATCTAGTGGTTCAGCATTGTAATGGGTGGCCATATGCTTAAGGGACGCTAGAGAAATGGTCGGCATTATGTTATGTTGCGAGTATATCATTGGGGGCGATTCTTTTTTTTGCGAATAGCACATCCGCAGGGTCGACTTTGCAACATTACTGCATCTCGCGCAGAGTACGCATCGCCCGGCAGTACAGGGAATGGACGGTACGGAACACGTCAATCAGGAGAGAGTCATGTGGAAACCTCCCGACGCCAGGGAACTCGACCAGGGCTCGGTAGCACGCACCAAGGCTCTCCTCAGCCTTCGCGACATTGACGCGAGTCGACGCTCGTGTCCGACTTCTTGGACAGGTACCAATGCTTGGTTGGGTCGATTATCTTGCTCTGGTTGAAACCCTCCATGCTCTGAGACTTGTTGAAGCAGTACTTCAGGCCAAATGGCATGAACTCCCACGGAACGCGGTCGCGGACCACGGAAGGCACGTCGGCTCGCCGGTGCCTAAAAATGTCGCAAGTATAGCAACTATCCTCAAACTTTGCAGCAATGTGTACAACAATCGACTGTCTGTCCAAGTTGTACATTGAGAATTGGAATTGATTCAATATACTGTTACATTATTGACCGGTCTGAGTGTAACACACCCTAAAGGACTCCTCAGGGCGATAAGTGGCGCTCAGAGCCCGGGTGGAGTACATGACGTCGCCTTCCTTTGCCGCCTGTAACTTCGCAAGGCATTGTTCGATGAACTCGGGAGTGCCCCGATACACCTTGTCGGTGCTGTCGTCGTACATGTCAAAGTGCTCGGGGTACAGAGAGTGTACCAGCTTGTTGATCTGAATGTAATCGTCTCGCAGCTGGTTCAGAGTTGCAAGGTGTCGTGAGTACTCAATGTCTTCGATGATCGCATTCTTCAGCTTCACTGCGGCATCTCGGAACTTGTTCACGATGCTGACTTTCTTGCTCCTCGTACCGTTGATGCTGTACTTGTCGCTTACAAATCGGAGATAGTTGCGGTCCCATCGAAGGAACGTTGGCATCTCGTCGAAATATGGCTTCAGATCCTCAGGGGGGGCTATTTCTACAGACGACACGCGGTTGCCGTTCTGCACGCTCATGGTGGTTGCTACGCGAAGGTTCTTGCAACGGTTGTCCAAAGGGATGCGGTTGATATGGTCCACTGTCACCCCGGCGTCGTGGATCATCGTGTGAATGTGCCCAACATTGCATTTAGCGTATCCATTGGTGGATATTGTGAGCTCGTTCCCGAAGACAGCTGGGTAGTAACCGTCCATCAAAACCATGAACGTCTTGCTCTGCTCACCCTTACGAACAGAAAGCGCAGCGAAGGTTTCTCCGGAATATGAGTAGAGTAAATGGACACCGAACATGCGACCATGTCGAAAATCACCGGTGATGAGGAAAACCATCTTGATTCAGCAATCCAATACACAATAAGAAACTGACGATATTTATACTCTTTTTGGACGTATGCCAGCGGAGCCGCGTGCAAGAACATCGGTAGCGGGAAAGAACTCAAGTGTGTCGATTGCGATTCCGACCAGACAAGGCTCCAAAACCAGTCAAGATCCACCGGAAGGCAGGAACACCCTCGACACATCCTGTGTGCCCCCTTGCACACATTCCTGCATCTCGCGCAGAGTACGCATTGCCCGGCAGTACCGGGAATGAACGGTACGGAACACGTCAATCGGGGGAGAGTCAGGCGGAAACCTCCCGAAACCAGGGAACTCGACCAGGGCTAGGTAGCACGCACCGAGGCTCTCCTCGATCTTCGCGACCTTGACGGAGTCGATGCCAGCGTCCGCCTTAATGGATAGGTACCAATACTTGGTTTTTGGGTCGATCATCTTGCTCTGGTTGAAACCCTCCATGCTCTGAGCCTTGTTGTAGCAGTACTTCAGGCCAAAGGGCATGAACTCCCACGGAACGCGGGCGCGGACCACGGAAGGCACGTCGGAGCTCGCCGGTGCCGAAAAACTCTTCAAAGAGGAGAGGCCATGCACCTTGATCAGGTTGGAAGTGCGCACGTCGAACATGTCGTAATTCAAAGGCACCACGACACCAGAGCTGCCGTCACCGGACGTCGATAGGCCATTCCACACGTATTCCCGGAGAAGCATCTTGGGACGCAGCACGCTCACGTTGCGGGGCTCCAAGCTCAGGGCAGGCATGACACGGTGAATGGTGAAGTCCAGGAACACAACGTGTGTCTCCCCGTTCTTGTTGGTACGAGAGTAAGCCGTGGCATCCGGGTCGATCGGCCGAACCAGGTCGTCGTTGAAGCCGGTGATGATGAAAACCATCTTGATTCAGTAGTAAAACGATATGATAATATGTCATTCTTTACACTCTGATTCTGAGGCGCACACGAAACACTTGTCGTCGATTAATGACGCATTGTGTCTTACGCAACCACATTCACACGGCACGGTCCTTCAAAGAAACCGCATGGTCTCAAGCAGCAAGCGGTTCAAATGTTTTCAGAAACCGCGGTATCCAGAAATAAAATAGTATAAATGATAAAAATTGTCGTCTTTCCAACACACTCTTTGTACACTGGGTTACGATAATGTATGTGAAATCTGTACCAACAAAACTAGTGACATGTTCCTTGTGCCTCACAACCATCAAGTCCCGGAATAATCTGGACGTGTGCAAGAAGTGCGAAAATGCACCCAGGATGCCGCCCGTGTGTGCCAGCGGAGCCGCGTGCAAGAACATTGGTAGCGGGAAGGAACTCAAGTTCGACTTCTACGTCGATAATCGGAAGTATTGTGTGAAATGCGTATCGTGCCGAACGGCGGACGCCCTCGATACGGACGGGCGAACATGCATGAACAAGAGTGGTGAAGGGTGCGGACTCACAAAACCCTTATCCGACTTCGAGGGAACACGGATGATGTGCAAACAGTGCCACCAGAAGCGCAAGACATCTGTTGCAAACGCTTCAAAGCCCAAGCCGACTGTGCTTCCACCGATGCCGACAGTGTGCGACCGGGGAGACGAATGCTTGAATATAGGTAGCGGGAAGGAGCTCATGTTCAAGTTCCGCACAGACATCAAGAAGGGAAGTTGGAAACAGACGTGTAACTCATGCTTCAATGGCAAGAAGTATTACTCCGTATATCGTGAGAAGAAGATGACCGAAGATCCAGACTCTTTCCGCTGTCACAACAACGAGATCCACAATGAGTGGATGGAAGCGAATCCTGGAAAGAAAGAAGAGTACCAAGAGAAGAGGAGGCTCGACCCCAGGATGCGCTTCGACATGATCGTCCACACCCTGAAGAGCAACAACAAATCAACAGTCTTGAACGATCTCATGTGCATGGAGGATCGGGATTCGTTCATTGACAAGATTCAGCAGCCATGCCACTACTGTGGAGCGCATGATCCGGCAATATTCTTGTGTGGCTTCGACCGCGTCGACTCTAGTGTGAAGTTCACTGACTGCAACACAGTCCCTTGCTGCTATCTGTGCAACATGATGAAGATAAACTTCCACGTAGACGAGTTCATTGGTGGAGTCAAGGCGATCGCGATGTACAGAATGTTGTCGACTGAAGGAGAAATCCCCATGAATCCCAGATTTGGAAAAGAAACCTCCTTCACTAAGAAGTCGGAACATGAAGGACCCAAGAATTCACCGTCTGTCATACCCCGTGAGAAGCTGATTACTCTGTGGGCTAATGAGTGCTACATGTGCGGGCGAACACCATCCCTTGGAATCGACAGGTTGGACTCGTCTCTGCCTTACGACGTTTCTGACAACTGCAGAAGCTGTTGCTCACGGTGCAACTACATGAAGAAGGATCTCCCAGAGCCCGAGTTCCTAGTGCATGTCGTTCGCATCTACAAGTTCACGAGCAGCTGGGTCATTGGCGATGATACGCAGTACAACACTGCTCTCTATGGATCTCGAGAGCCTGTCTCGTTCAGTGCGTACAACGGAGTCACCATCGTCTTCCCATCTATTGGAAAAGCAGTTGAAATACTCGGCAGGAGAAAAAAGTTGCAGCCAGCAACGACCAGTCAATACAATCAACAGGCACTGGCAGTCGATGACGTGTTGACCGTATTCTGGAGTGCGACCTAATGATGCCGCGACCACTGGGCGGACCACTTAGAAGAACCGTATGCGACGACAACTTTTAGTAGTTTTATTCCGTACTTTTATAGCGGGGTTGGCCAATATGCTAACGGCGATGTCGTACATTTATTTTCATTTTACTGTTCCGCCGATTGTAGCCTGAAAATGAAACACGAGTGCGTTTGATTCGTCTTGCTCTTGTTTGACAATACTCTTTCTCTGTAATGGATGTCCATATTTCTATCTAGATTGTTCTTCTTAAACAACATTGTACACACATCGCTTGTCTTGTTGACGCGAATGACTGAAATTATTGTAACGTTTTTGTTGATGTAAATATGTTTCTTTTACAGTCGGAGACGCAATTTGTGGGACGCCCTACCGGTGACCCTTGAACCCAATGGGTAGATCAGCTAAAGGCGAGTACATATTTTTGCCCTTCATCTCTGTATTTCAGCATTTAAGCTGGCCCAAAGAATAACAAGGCAAGCTGCTGACAAACCCAGGTGGGTCGGTCGGTTTAGCGCTCACACTCGCCTCGATGGAAACTGTGGTTTTGGGGAGAGGCGAGGGAACACAGAATGCCTCAGGTCGCTCTCTCCCGTCCATCCACGTTGTCAGAAGCAGAAGAAGGTTCTTTGCAGCGTTCACGTCTCGGTTCCAGGTTGCACCACAGCGCACATTGGATGATGCGCTTTTGACACTGTCTCTACAGTGCAGTACTTTGTGGACCTTGACGTTCTTCACCACCATCTTCTGCTTCTCAACAGTTATAGACCCGTCGATTGGGGACTCTTTGCAAACTCCGCGCCAGACTACGCTGTCTGCCTTCATGTTGACAAGCCTCTGGAAGCAGCCGTGACATTTACAAGAAGTGTTGCGTTCGTCGACGTTTTTGAACAAAACATTCTTACGACCACCCAAACAGAGAAGATTCCATTTAATACCACATTCCTTAGATTATCCGAAGAACATTGTATCTAACTCCATTTAATACCACATTCATTTGATTATCCGAAAGACATTGTAGCTAACTCCATTTAATACCACATTCATTTGATTATCCGAAAGACATTGTAGCTAACTCGCGAAGCAAGTCCCCCCATACCACTCATGATTCTTAGTACATTGTAATTGACAGCATAGATCCTTACCTTGACTGACCTTGGTGATCCGTTGTGGTTGACTGCGTTTGTGGTTAGGTTGATTGTTAGGTTGGCGTTATCAATTCTAGACATGTTGCAAGATCCTGATGGCTGGTGTTCCTCTGGCTTGAGCGCGAATGAGTATACATTGATTCCCTTAGATGGTACGTTTTCGTGGTGCTGGTACGTCTGCACCAGGTTCCAGTACTCTCCGTCCCTCTCTGACAGTCGCTCGTGTCCGTTTAGAGACAGCTTTGCCCTAGCGGTTGGGTTCTCTCCTCCGTCTGCTGCAACTGGGATGTAGACTCCGTATGTTCCTCCTGATGCGATTCCTGGCATTGCGTCCGTAACGCTTGGTGAGGGTGATGCCATGACCTTGTCTGTGTAGTTGAACCACTGCTTTCCGAATGGCGCGGACTCTGAGATGTTGTCGTCTGGCTGGACGACCCACACGATCTCCTTGCACGGGTGGTTGAAGTTGAGCTTGAAGTTGTTGGATGTCTGTGAGGTTGACTCGTCTCCCCCGAACTGCAGCTGCTCGATGAGGTACTCGTGTGGTGCGCTTGCGAACCTGCGTCGCTCGTCTGTATCCAGGAAGATGTAGTCGATGAATAGTGAAGCTGTTGCTAGAGATGGTGTTGATACTATGTTCAGGTTGGTTGCCCAGGTGGGTGGGTCTGACGCTGTGAGTGCAGTTTTGCGTCCTGCCCAGAAGCAGTTCTTGGCGTCGTTGAACTCTAGGTTGATCTAGACCTCGTGGTACTGCAGTGCGATGAGTGGCAGGGCGAGTCCTGGGTTCCTGCACCACCAGAACTCCAGGGGGATCCATAGGGTCTTGGATGGCACGGTCATGGCCCCCCTTCCTGCTGTTCCGAAGCAGTTGTCGTATATCTGGGTGAGTTCGGGCGTGTTTCCTAGCATGGACGCGTATCCTAGTTGATGTCCTGGTGTCTGGGTGAGCTCGTTCCAGATGTGCATCCAGTCTCCGTAGTGGCGATCGATGCGCTGTCCTCCGATGTCAATGTCGACGGTCTTGATGAGAATGTGTCCGATCCAGTTGAGCCACCTGAATGCGGTTCCCTCTGGGACGGATATGGCTGCCAGCTCGACCCTTAGGTATGCCTTGTGGATGAGGTCTCCGTTTCGGGAGATGTTTGCGGTGACCTTGCGTCCGAAGTCTGCGCTTCCGTTGAAGACCTGTTCAATGGACTCCATTGCGAAGGATGTGTGCCTGCGGTGCACGACCTTGAAGAAGGTAACCTGGGGGTTGGATGAGAGGTACACATCCTGTGCACCGAAAGCGACGAGCTGCATGAGTCCTCCAGCCATTTTGTGAGATTATTGAGTTTGTATGATAATACCATAGATTTTTTTTACGGGAGTTCTGCGCGCCTACAATTTTTTGTACGTTTCTACAAAATGCCCTTGTACGACACGGCCAACCGTTTGAGAAGCGACCGATGCTTCCGGGCACTTCGCGACTCTGACGAGCGCAAGCTTGCAGACATGACTCTGACGGACCTGCGTATGCGCGATAGGCAGCGGAACATTGTTTGTGATACCAGCATACGCGATTACATCACCGGAAAGAAAGACGACGGTGTAACTGCTGCTAATACTATTACTACTACTAAGGAATGTGATCCAAGCAACAATGGCAAAAAAAACAGGAATTCTGACGACGACTACAATGCGGATGACGAGACGTTCCTTCTGGTGACTCGGCGTCACTTCGATATGGCCAACACATCTAGGAACCAGTGTCTAGTCGGTGACAGTGACAGTGAAAGTGAAAGTGACAGTGACGGAGATGGTTACGATCCAGGGTCTGGTGAGCAGAAGAAGCGTTCTCTCGCGTCGGATAAAATGCGGGACCCTGAGGATGTCGCTTCGCGATTCCCGAACATGCGCGTGTGGGCCGGGTGCGGCGTGGGTGCCTTCGTCCCTTCCCCTGGATGGAATGATGATGATGATGTTGATCATGATGGTAGTACTACTGTGCAGCCTCGGACGTTTGTTGCTGCGCCACACATTGGGGCGCACGAACCGACGCCTTTGATCATCGCCGGTTGCGCGCAACGCCACCAAGAGGGGTGTATGACCACGCGCCGCGGTGGCGGGGATGCATCGCTATTTTGATTTCACGGTATCTACGGCGGTCGCCGATCCGGGAGGTTGTTCACGATAGACGAAGCCCCTGCGACTTTCTGTGACACCCACCTCATGGAGCGTAACGTTGATGACGGTCGATCCACGGGTCGCGCTTGCTCCATTCCAACCAAGTCCGGACGCATTGTGGACCGCTTGGCTGAGCGACGATGGGACACGTTTGACCCCGTAGTGTTCAAACGTCCTGATGCGGACGTTAACAGCGTGCCTCCTGAAGACTGGGTTGTCGGCGGCGCGTCTTCTCGTGACATAGCCAGACGCCCCGAGTTCTTGAGCATGCGCGGTTACCAGTATGACGGCCGCCTATGGTGCATGAAGAAACCGTAGGAGGACGTAGAAATCAATCATGGGAAGCATCTTTTATGTACGCATTGTCGAATGCGCGCATGAACATGATCGCGCCTATGACCAACTGATTTCCGTTGAGAAAGGGGTACGTGTTCACAAAGAACAGTTTTCCGCCCCACAACATGTAGAACTGGAGTTTGACTCCTGTAAGCGTCTTCGTCCATATATTGTCGAACATCTTCATTAGAGCAGGGGGCTGAATCCTGTTCCCCCTCTCGTTGGTCATTTGGTCTACATGGGGGAGAAATATGTGCGGGTCTTTCACGTTCGCAAGGATGTACGTCTTGTCGTTGCCCACGACGAAGATGTTCCAGAACTCCACGTGGTCCGTTAGGGGGTACAGGTTGTCGATGTGGTATGTGTCGGACACGGGAATAATGGAAAGATTGTTGATGTTGTTGGATGACTGATTGTAGGGAGATGGTCGTACATCTTCTTCTACCTCCTTCGCTATCTCATCACTAAAACATGCGAATTTCAATTTAAGATTTTTTACACAATTGACGTTGAAGAGGGACATATGTGTCGATGTGTAAATACTAGGCACAGTTTTTTCTCAAATAAAGTGGGACAAAAATGTACGACGTGTACTGCGGCTCTCATGATACCCTCCTCGTCCTGTTTGATCTCGAAAGGTTGCAACAGTTGACTCGTTTGCTTTCCGAAAATAAGTAAACCTAACAGTGTATAAGGAATTTGCATGTACGAAATATCAGAAAGCCATGTAAGTTGCCGCATTGTACTGTTCCACCGACTGTAGAGGAGTGAGTGGTTTCGATGACGCAGGCATCTGTGTTGCGTTTCTTTACGATTATTCTTTTGTGGCAAATACAATGCAATAAACAATGGATCGGAGCAGCTATGCGTCGTCGTCTCCGTACCGTGTCGAACGCAAGATCTTGATCGATAGTCGGTCGCGTGACCATTCGACCTACCCCAGTCCGAACCACTACTCCGTAATTCTCGACACGGAAATCAGGGACATCCGGTCGGTGCATCTTGCAGGAGCTATTCTTCCCAACGCAGCCTTCACGTTACCAGGCCATCGAAATAGCGACTTTGGTATCGTGGTGGGCACCCCCCCTACCAAAACACTTGCGCTTCAAAGCGGCGATTACATGTCTGGTGCAGCTCTCGCTATTGCTTTGAATTCACAGTTAGGATCCCATTATATCACTGCGTCTTTTAGGGGCGTAGACAGCCGGATCGTGTTCTCAAGTCCGGATGCCGCGTTCGGTATTTGGTTCGGCAACGAATCCTCATGTCCGGCGCGGCTCATAGGATTCGAGTCTGATTCGATTTTGTCAGCGACATTCGACACGGACGCTAACGTCTGGCTACTGGAGGCCCCGTTCCGTATCGACCTACTAGCGTTCAGACGTTTCATCGTCGTAGAGATGTGGCAGCTGAGCGCTGAAGTACTTGTTAGCCCCAACGCTAACGTGAACACCGCATTCGCAGTGATCGAGTATCCCACGAACACTTCCACGTCCGAGCATTGCGGAAGTCTATCTAGCGGGATACGGACCATCATGGGGACACCAAAGACTTGGGACCCGCCTCTGTCATCGATCCGACGTATCAGCATCACACTAAAAAACGACGACGGATCGCTTGTCGACTTTCAGAATCAAGACCATGTTCTGGAGATCATTGCAGAAAGTAGCACAATTACATCGAGATTCACGTAAAACAGTCAGTTTGTTTACTATTTTAATCATTTAATCAAGAAGACACTCACAGACACAGCCCGAAATGGTGAGCTTAGCTGTAGCTGGATCAGATGCAGCAACTTGGCACTGATCGATAGTGGGGGCATCACATCTACACACACACGATGAAGTAACAATAACTCTGCAACTTCCAGGTTTTCCTGGAGTTCCTGGGTTTCCTGGAGTTGGTAGAGGCATGTCATTGTCCAGGGGTGGAGGTGGAGGCACGTCATTGTCCCTGGGTAGAGGCACGTCATTGTCCATGGGTGGAGGCACGTCATTGTCCATGGGTAGAGGCACGTCATTGTCCATGGGTAGAGGCACGTCATTGTCCATGGGTGGAGGCACGTAATTGTCCATGGGTAGAGGCATGTCATTGTCCATGGGTGGAGGTGGAGGCACGTCATTGTCCATGGGTGGAGGTGGAGGCACGTCATTGTCCAGGAGTAGAGGTGGAGGCACGTCATTGTCCATGGGTAGATGCATATCATCATTGTCCATGGGTGGAGGTGAAGGCACGTCATTGTCCATGGGTAGATGCATATCATCATTGTCCATGGGTGGAGGCATGCCATTGGTGGTGTCTGGTGATGGTTGATCGTTGTTCATGCATGGGACCAATGTTCCAACCAGAGATTGGACAAGTGGTTGGACGTCGCAAGTTGGGCAACATTTGTGCGTGTACACATCATAGAAGGCCGACTTGCATGTAGGGTCGTTATCATTTGTAGGATCGGTACAGAAGCTATCAATTTGATTGCAAGGAGGAAGAGCAGTGACGCAAAAGATCGATCCGAACATGGTCCAAAAGTTTGATCTCATGTTGGTAATCCTGAATTCCCCTCTTGTATCATTATCAAACAAATCAAAATAGATGCCTCCTCCACGACGCTCGTTGTTCCAAGTAACCTCGGTGACCGTGCGAATGCACTCGATAGGGGACGTCATCACGATCTTGTTAGCCATGTTCTTCAGCGATGTGCAGCACCAATCTGGAGACGTTTCCTCACAAGCGAGTGCCTTAGAAACCTCGAAGCACATAGTACCGCTTCCATCCGAGTTCGACGACTAGTTGATCCAACAAAATGCGTAAGGCGAGGAAGCACACGAACGCATCGAACAACTTCCACTAGGGAAGGATCCCTTCGCAACATGCAATAGGGTCACCGAAAGAGTGCTGATCAGGAGAAGAATATTCATTCTCAAATATATTACATTTTGTACATGTTCGAAGACCTTTACACTCGCATTTTGGTGTATTTTATTATTCCGTCAAGTTTACAACCAACAAACAATACACCGCATTCGAAAAGAATGATGATACTCAATGTGTTCACATCAATATTGGGAATGTTACTAACATTGTCCTCGCCACCATCCTCCTTAGCAGGACGCGCCCGCATGACCCTCACGTCCCCTTCAATGAGACAGGCGGCACTCGACATTACCAACGAGTATCGAAAGCGCCACGTGGATACACCCCCGCTGACATACGGTTCCATAAGCACAGAGAGCAAGTTCACGCAACAATGGGCGGACTACAGTCGGCGGAACAGTAAAATGAAACATCAAAAAAACGGTATAAGGTGGTGACAATCATATATTGTATGAGTGGATGGTCCTATAAAATGACCCGTCCAGCAAAGAAACCTCCTTACATGACGCATTGCACATCAACAAAGACCCCGTGTTCTTTTGGGCCACGGTACTGGGGAAGAGGCGATCGCTTAAGTGCGGCTGGTCCTTCAATGGACACTCTCGAAAGTACCGACAAAAGAACGATACGGAGTCTGCAGGATGGAGAGCCGTGATCTAAAAAAGAACCACGATATTCTCGTTAACATCCTGCAATTTGTTGATTCAAAATCGTATTGGTGTTCCACTGCCCCGTGGGTTGCTACACCATTTGGTTACACCGTAAGGTGTGCCGTACACGAGGCGGAATTTTAGTATTCTGTCGACTGTAGTAAGACGACTGTATTGAAGGGAACCTACCGGTTCAACTCTATCATTTCGGATACTTTCTTGGAGGTTATCATCAAGTCGAAATATCATGATATGATAAAATCGATTTCGGAACAAGATTCCGAATACTTGCTCGCCCGTAAAGACAAAACATTTATGGTGTATGTACCTTCAGAAGCGTCTACCAAAAGCGTTGCTCAACCCAAGACCCTTGATGCGGTCCTGGAATTGTTTGAGCAGAAGAACAAGGTATAGTTGCATTAACAGCGATGCACCATTTTTTTCCAAGGTCTACAGAAGCAAGAATGTTTCTCAGCAATTTCAACAAATACTTTTACAAGAAATAATGCGCGGCTGGCAAGATTTGGATGACTACACTCCATTTTTCAAGTACTTCAACGAAGTGAGTTTGGAAAGTGGTGATATGTCGTCCACACGTGTGTTCGAAATGTCGATGTGAAGCAACGAAGTGAGTTTGGAAAGTGGTGATATGTCTTCCACAAGTGTGTTCGAAATGTCGAGGTGAAGCAACGAATTGAGGCCGTACAGATCTGATATGTCTTCCACTTCGATGTGCGTCATGTTCAGGTGAGCCAACGCAGTGAGGCCGTACAGAGCTGATATATCGGTCACGTTGGTGTAATTGATGTTCAGGTGAGCCAACGGCAGTGAGGG
>JACBWV010000251.1:0-15529 GCA_013435795.1 Chlamydomonas sp. ICE-L
AGGAGAGAGAGCGGGAGAGACGGGAGGGAGGAGAGAGGGACGGGAGGGAGGGAGAGGAGGCGAGCGGAGAGAAGAGAGGTGGGTGGTTTGACCGCGTCTTTATTAGGGTTAGGTTGGTGGGGTAGGGTTGGTTTGGTTTGGGTGAGGAGCAAAGCATGGGCTCATTACAGACAGGTTCAAGGCATGTGTGTTTGAGCGTTTCTTAGCAGCTTCTAGTCAGCTCCCTAAGCCGCTTGGCCTGGGCCAGCTTCTAGTCATCTCCCTGAGCCGCTTGGCCTGGGTCAGCTTGTACACCCGGCCACGCTTGGTCTGGGCCAGCTTCTACTCAGCTCCCTGAGCCGCTTGGCCTGGGTCATCTTGGCCTGGGCCAGCTTCTATTCAGCTCCCTGAGCCGCTTGGTCTGGGTTAGCTTGTACGCCCGGCCACGCTTGGGCTTCTCCCAGGTACGATTCAGCGGAAAGTGCGACTATTAGCCCCCCCCCCCCCCCCACACACACACACGTTTTTGGGTGGGTGGGTGGCTGGGTGGCTGGGTGGCTGGGTAGTGTTTGTCTCTAATGTCTTGCCTCCCCCCCCCCCCCCCCCCCCCCCCACACACACACCTCGCCCCACCTACGACCACCCATACCCACACACCCTGAAGCACACACCTCGGTCTTTGTGCTAGGCTTCTCCTTTGTCTGCAGTGTTTGGGCTTCATAGTTCGTCTCTAATCTCTCGCCCCCCCCCCCCCCACCCCCCCCACCCCCCCACCCACCCACCCACCACCACCACCACCACCACCGCACACACAAACATGCCCCCCGCCCACACCTACGACCAACCCACCCCACCTACGACCACCCATACCCACACACCCTGAAGCACACACCTCGGTCTTGGTGCTAGGCTTCTCCTTCATCTCCAATATCTGGGCTTCAGTGTTCGTCTCTAATGTCCCGCTGTTCCCCCCCCCCCCACGCCACACACACACGCCCCCCCTCCCACCCCCACCCCACCTACGACCCACCCATACCCACACACCCTGAATCACACACCTCGGTCTTGGTGCTAGGCTTCTCCTTCATCTCCAATGTTTGGGCTTCAGTGTTCGTCTCTAATGTCCTGCTGTCCCCCCCCCCCCCCCCCCCCCCCCCCCACGCCACACACACACACACGCCCCCCCCTCTCACCCCACCCCACCTACGACCACCCATACCCACACACCCTGAAGCACACACCTCGGTCTTGGTGCTAGGCTTCTCCTTGGTCTCCAATGTCTTGCCGTCGATAAAACGAAGGTCGATACGCCCCACCACAGCCTCTGCCAGGTCGATGTAAACGATTCCATCACGGAGGTCAAAGTCGGTCACCTGGCATGCGGGGATTGGGTTTGGGGTTTTGGGGGTAAAGAGGTGAATGCGTGTGTGTGTGGGGGGGGGGGGGAGGGTTTGGTTGGGTTTGGGGGGTAAATAGGTGAGTGCATGTGCGTGTGTGTGTGTGTGGTGTGTGTGTGTGGGGGGGGGGGGGGGGGGGGGGGGGTGGAATTATTAAAAGAGGAGTGCATGGGTGTGTGTGTGTGTGTGTGGTTATGGTGGTGGGGTCGGTTGGGTTTGGGAGGTAAAAGAGGTGGAGTGCATGTGTGTGTGGTGTGTTGTGTGGGGGGGGGGGGGGGGGGGGGGGGGGGGGGGTTGTCAGTTGGTTTGGGGGTTGGTTAAAGAGGTGGTGATGTGTGAATGTTGATGTGTTGTGGTGTGGGTCGGTTTTGGGTCTGGGGGTTAAAGAGGGTGTGCTGGGGGGGTGTGGGGGGGGCGGTTGGGTTTGGGGGGTAAAGAGGTGAGTGGCATGTGTGTGTGTGTGGGGGGGGGGGGGGGCGGGGGGGGGTCGGTTAGGTTTTGGGGGGGTTTAAGAGGTGAGTGATGGTGTGCGTGTGTGATGATGGGGTCGGTCGGGTTGGAGGGGTGTAAAGAGGTGAGTGCATGGTGTTGGTGGTGTGTGTGTGTGTTGTGGAGATGGGGCGGGTTGGGTTTGGGGGGTAAAGAGGTGAGTGCATGTGTGTGTGTGTGTGTGTTTGTGTGTGTGTGTTGTGGTGGTGGTGGGGTCGGTTGGGTTTGGGGGGTAAAGTAAGGTGAGTGCATGTGTGTGTGTGTGTATGTGTGGTGGTGGTGAGGTCGGTTGGGTTTGGGGGGGTAAAGAGGTGAGTGCATGTGTGTGTGTATGTGTGGTGGTGGTGAGGTCGGTTGGGTTTGGGGTGTAAAGTGGTGAGTGCATGTGTGTGTGTGTGTGTGTGTGTGTTTGTGTGTGTGGGGGGGGGGAGGGGGTCGGTTGGGTCTGGGGGGTAAAGAGGTGAGTGCATGTGTGTGTGTGTGTATGTGTGGTGGTGGTGAGGTCGGTTGGGTTTGGGGGGTAAAGAGGTGAGTGCATGTGTGTGTGTATGTGTGGTGGTGGTATGGTCGGTTGGGTTTGGGGTGTAAAGTGGTGAGTGCATGTGTGTGTGTGCGTGTGTGTGTGTGTTTGTGTGTGTGGGGGGGGGGGGAGGGGGGCGGTTGGGTTTGGGGGGGGGGGGGGGGGGTGGGGGGGTTGGGGGTTGGGTTAAGGTTGGGTTGGGGGTTGGGATGCCTCTGCCAGGTCGATGTACACATCAACCCCAGCCTCCTGCTAGCCCCACTTACCAGTCCCAATATAGCCTTGCTGCAGTACAAGCTGCCAAGCTTGTTGATGGCTACACTAGCAAGCACCATGTCATCAAACCAAGCCTCTTGCTGGCCCCCACCTGCCTGCCATATACCGGTTTATGATGCACTCACACACACTACACACACACACTACACACACAAACACTACACACATACATACTACGTAATATATTGGTCGAACCAAGGCCTCTTGCTAGACCCCACCTACCTGGTCCAAGATAGCCTGGCTGCGGTACCAGCTGCCAAGCTCGTTGATGGCTATATTAGCAAGCACCATGTCATGAAACCAAACTTACTCGCTTGCCCCCACCTACCTGCCATATACCGGTTTATGATGCACACACACACACAACACTACTCACACACATACACACACTATATATACACACTATACACACACACACTACACACACACACACAATACACACACACTACACAAACACACTACACTACTCACACACGTACACACACACTATATACACACACACAATACACACACACTACACACACACACTACACTACTCACACACACACTATACACACACACACACACTACACACGCACACACACAATACACACACACTACACTACTCACACATACACACACACTTTACACACACACACTACACACACACTACACAATACACACACACTACACACGCACACACCACACACGCACACGCTACACACGCACACACACACACTACAAACATACACACCACATAATATATCGGTCGTACCAAAGCCTCTTGCTAGACCCCACCTACCTGCCCCAAGATACCGGTTTATGATACTCACACACAAACACATACACTACACATCACACATACACACCACATAATATATCGGTCGACCATGCAATCAAACCAAACTTACTTACTTACCTCAACCTGTCCCAAGATACCCTTATATGATGCACACACACACACTCTACACATCACACATACACACCACATGTATATCGGTCGACCATGTAATCAAACCGAAGCCTCTTGCTTGCCCCACCAACCTGTCCCAAGATGCCCTTGCTGCGGTACCAGCTGTCGAGCTTGTTGATGGACTCCTTGAAAGTGACGAAATTGAGAGACTTGCCATACGAACCTCGCAGCGCCTTCTGAACCACTCTGGGGTGTGTGTGGGGGGGTATTGGTTAGTGTGATGCAGGGGTGGGGTGGGGTGGGGTGGGGTGGGTGGGTGGGCTGCAGTGCCAGCTTGTTGACAGACTCCTTGAAAGTGACGAAATTGAGAGACTTGCCATACGAACCTCGCAGCGCCTTCTGAACCACTCTGGGGTGTGTGTGGGGGGGTATTGGTTAGTGTGATGCAGGGGTCGGGTGGGGAGGGTGGGGTGGGGTGGGGTGGGTGCGTGGGCTGCAGTGCCAGCTTGTTGACAGACTCCTTGAAAGTGACGAAGTTGAGAGACTTTCCATACGAACCTCGCAGCGCCTTCTGAACCACCCTGGTGTGTGGGGGTGGGGTGGGGAGGGGGTATTGGTAAGTGTGATGCAGGGGTCGTGAGTGGGGTGGGGTGGGGTGGGTGGGCTACGCCTTCTGAACCACTCTGGTGTGTGTGGGGGGAGGTATTGGTTAGTGTGTTGCAGGGGTCGTGAGTGGGGAGGGGAGAGTGGGGTGGGGTGGTGGTCTACGTTATCAGCTTGTTGACAGACTCCTTGAATGTGATGAAGTTGAGAGACTTTCCATACGAACCTTGCAGTGCCTTCTGCATCACTCTGGGGTGTGGGGGTGGGGGGGTATTGGTTAGTTTTAGTGGGAGTGTTAATGTGGGGTTGTTGGCGAGGTTGTTGGTGTGGTAAGAGTGGGGGTGTTGGCGTTGGTGTGGTTAGTGGAGTGTGGTTCTGAACCACTCTGGGGTGTGGGGTGTGAGCGTGGGTATTGGTTAGTGTGATGCGGGGGTCGGGTGGGGAGGGTGGGGAGGGTGGGGTGGGGTGGGGTGGGGTGGATGGGGTGGGGTGGGGTGGGGTGGTTGGGTGGGGTGCAGTACCAGCTTGTTGACGGACTCCTTGAAAGTGACGAAGTTGAGAGACTTGCCATACGAACTTCGGAGTGCCTTCTGCACCATTCTGTGCAAAAGGAGTGTTTGCGTTTGTCTGTCTGCATGTGATGTGTGTCTGCTTGTCTGTGTGTGTATCTGTGTGTGTGTGCCTGTTTGTTTGTATAGCTGCATGTGTGTGTGTCTGCTTGTCTTTATGTCTGTATGAGTGTGTGTCGTCTTGCCTTTGTGTGTATCTGTGCGTGGGTGTGACTTTCTGTCTGTCTGCATATCTGCATGTGAGTGTGTCTGTCTGTCTTTATGTATGTTTGCTTGTGTGTCTGCTTGTCTGTGCGTGTAGCTGTGTGGGTCTGTCTGTCTGTCTGTCTGTCTGTCTGTCTGCTTTTATTTATGTCAGTGTGCGTGTGTGTCTGCTTGTCTGTGTGTGTATTTGTGGGTGTGTCTGTCTGTTTATATGTCTGCATGTGTGTGTCTGCTTTTCTGTGCGTGTAGCTGTGTGTGTACATCTGTCTGTCTGAATGTCTGCATGTGTGTCAGTCTCCTTGTCTGTGTGTGTACGTCTGTCTGTATGTCTGCATGTGTGTGTCTGCTTCTCTTTAAGTCTGTATGTGTGTCTCTGCGGGTTTAATGAGTGTAGCTGTGGGTGATGTGGTCATCTGTATGTCGCTGATGTGTGACTGCGGTATGTGCAGGTAGATGTGGGTCGTGGTACGTCTGTATGAATTCTGCATGTGTTGTGAGTATGCTATGTTTGTGTGGGCACGTCTGTCTGTATGTTGTGTGTGTCTGCTGTCTTATGTATGTATGGGTGGTGTATGCTTGTCTGTGTGTGTAATGTGTGTGTCATTGTATTTGTAGCATGGGTGTTCTGCTTGTCTGTGCGTTGTAGCTTGTTGTGTGTGTACGTTCTGTTGTGTATGCATGTGTGTGAGTAATGCTTGTCTGTGTGTGTGGAGTTCTGTCTGTTATGTGGTGTGTCTGCGGTCGGTGTTGTATGGTGTGGGCCTTGTAATGTCTGTTTCTGCTTGATCGGGGGCTGTCGCTGTGTGTGTTGCGCTGTCTGTAGGTGTGCATCTTCTAGCAATTAACGTGCAATCGCTAGGAATACTGCATATTACATAAATATGATGACTGCATAACATAAATATGAACACTGCATCCAACCTGTTAGGCAGCATGGTGGCGCCATTGCATAATGAACACCGCAAAATCCATAAATATGATTACTGCATAAAATAAATATGAATATTACACAATGAATACTGCATTCAACCTGTTAGGCAGCATATTGGTGCCATCGCATAATGAATACTGCATACTACCTAACGAATACTGCATAAATCTAAAAATAAATATAAATACAAAAACATGGATACTGCATAAAACTTAAATGTGAATACTGCATCCAACTTGTTAGGCAGCATGTTTGCGCCATAGCATAATGAACACCGCAAAATCCATACATATGATTACTGCAAAACATAAATATGAATACTGCATAATACATAATGAAAACTACATCATACATAAATATAATGACTGCATAACATGAATATGAATAATACACATTACATAAAAATGGATAGGCTGGCATAACTTGAATATGACTATACCATAGCATAAATATGATAAACACATTACATAAAAATGGATGACTGCTAACAACGAATATGACATATACACATTACATAAATATGAATAATACACATTACATAAATATGAATAATACACATTACATAAAAATGGATACTGCTTAACATGAATATGAATAATACACATTACATAAATATGAATAATACACATTACATAAATAAAAATAATACACATTACATAAATATGAATAATACACATTACATAAATATGAATAATACACATTAGACGAAAATATGACTAATACAACATACTATAAAAGATGTGATGAATAATGACAATACCATGTGTGAAATGTGAATAATACACCCATACATAAAATGGGGATACTGCATAACAGAATAGAATACGCATCCAACTGTAGAGAGGGCAAAGTGGATATTGGCGCCATTGACCCATTTTATGCCTCTGACCTCGAGTGGGGGTGACCTTGATGATCAGCTTCACACCGTCTCGTGTGTCAATAGCATCGGGCACACACTCTTTGAACCAGCCCGTGTTGAACACACGCCGCACATCCTCCTTCACCTGAATCAGGAGAGGCACACCTTTTTTTCTTAAATTGTAACAAGATTTACAAATATGCAATTTAAAGAATTTAGTGTGTTTCATGTCAAGTTTCATGTTATATCATTTTCACACTCCTTGAACCAGCCCGTGTTGGACACACGCCGCACACCTTCCCTTGACACCTGCATGAGGGCAGAGGCACATATACATACATATTGTAAAAAAACATTTTGAATACTTTAATATGTTTCGTGTTATATTTTATTTGTCATCCTTGAACCAGCCCGTCTTGAACACACGCCGCACATCCTCCTTCACCTGCATGCTCTGAAGAGGCACGCATAATCCACACCTTATGATTAGGGTACTATGTAACTATTTTAAACGCGTGCATGTTATATCTATGACCGCCATCCCTTGAGCCAGCCCTGTGTTGAACATCACTCTCGGCATCACTCTTCACCTGCATGGGATGGGCAACATGGAACATACGTATTGTTCAAGTAGATATATTAAATATTTACTTAGACATTTAATTCTATATTCTTTTCGCAATCCTTGAGCCAGCCCATGTTGAACACACGCCGCACATCCTTTTTCACGTGCGTAAGAAGAGGCACAGATACACAATTAAATAAGTATGAATTGTGAAAAATTGTGGGTCAAAAAGAGAAAGTGCTTATTTGTGTAAGATATGTGTCAGTGAGGGTTTCAGTTTTTATATTATTTTCACAATCCTTTCACCAGCCCACCACACACCTAGGGTAAGTCAAAGCGCATGCGCTTTCTTTTGCGCTTTGTGATGGCGTCTGTGCTTTTTTGTATGCGCCGCCTGTGCGCGCTTTAGCGCCGTTTTTGCAACACCCTTATGGGGGGCGCTTGCTAAGCATTTTGCGGTTTTTGAATACAGAAGCGCAGTTTTTGTTTTCAAGTGCGCTCAAGCGGGCCGAATCTTGGCCTTCTGATGAAGTTCCCCGGCCACCACCACCAGTCGACATGCCTGTCCCTTCACTGCATGCGGCGAGGACTCGTAAGCGCTATATGGCTTAGGATGTTAGGGGTACATGGTTAGAATATTTACAGTTCTAACCATTTGCGAGTGAAGTAAAAATACCGGTAGTAGAACAATTTGCAGAATTGAGTGCTTCATTTTATAACATTCTGCAATCCTTGAACCAGCCTGAGTTGAACACACGCCGCACACCTCCTTCACCTGCATGCGGAGAGGCACAGATACATCCTCACATATTTTAGGTACATATTTTAAATAATTTTAACGCGTTTCGTTTTATATCATGACCGCTATCACCGTTTGAGACAGGCGCCGCGCCAAACACACGCCGCACAATCCGCCTCAATGTCAGACCGGTATGAGGAAGTGAGGCACTTATACGATTACACCATTGCAAAAGAACATTATAAAGAATTTAGTGTGTTTCATGTCAAATATTGGTGGGTGCCATCTCCTTGAACCAGCCTGTGTTGAACACACGCCGCACATCCGTCTTCACCTGAGCTATGAGGAAATGGCACATAGTACCGACCCATGTGCATAAATCAATTATTTAGCTTTAGTGTTGTTGTCATGGAATATCTTTTGCACTCCTTGAACCAGCCCGTGTTGAACACACGCCGCACATCCGTCTTCACCTGCATGAGGAAAGGCACATATATACAATTGTGACAATTGCAACCAAATTGAAAATACTGGTGGATTGAATTAGAGAATTGAGTGTGTTTCATGTTATATAATTTTTGCAATCCCTGTGAAAACCAGGCCTAATTAGCAGCACCGCAGGGCAAATCCCTCCGTTGACACCTTGCGAGAGTGGACAGGCACATATCTATTTGTGACGCAGTGTGCAAACTCTAAATTTTAGAAAAGTACGGTAGATATAAGCTTGAAGAAGGGTGTTTTCATGTCATGTCATATCATACTCATCACTGCGGGGGACATTATATCCTCCTACCACTGCTGAGGAAAGTGGCTATCTAATTGTATTGTAAACCATTATTATAAACCATTATTTTAAACCACCATTTTAAACCTCCTTCACCTGCATGAGGACAGGCACATATAATTATGTAAAACCATAGTATAAACATTATTTGTTAAACCATACCATTTGGAAACCTCCTTCCCGCATTGAGTGACAGGCACATAATAATATTTGTTACACCATATATAAACCATTATTTTAAACCATAAATTTTAAACCATAAATTTTAAACCACCATGTTTTAACCGCTGTCCTATCACCTGTGACAAAGCGAGGGACGGCTATATACTTATTGTGAACCATATATAACGAATGTAAGCATTCATAACACCCTCGTGTCAGAACATCCTGAACCAGCCCGTGTTGAACACACGCCGCACATCCTCCTTCACCTCCATGAGGAGGGGCACAGATACATCCACATATCCTTTCGGTACATATTTTAAAGAATTTAACGCGTTTCGTTTTATATTATTTTAGCGGTCCTTGAACCAGCCCGTGTTGAACACACGCCGCACACCCCCCATGGCACCTGCATGAGGAGAGGCACAGATGTATCAATAATGAAAAGAACAAAGAAATTTGAAATAACCCAAATTTAAAGAATTTAGTATGTTTAATTTTAAATTATTTTCGCAATCCTGGAATAAAAAAGAGGTTAAAAGTTTAGAACTAGCCTGTGCAAAAAAGGTATAAAAGGGTCTCGGGGGGGGGGGGGGGGGAGGGGTGGGTGGGTGGGCAAGAAATGGGTCCTCAGAATTTTAACAATTTTTTTCGGGGATCGAGGCTTACACCCAATTCAAAAACTTGCTACACTTCCTGATCATCTGACCCGACCTGCCTGATTGTTTCATTGGCAATGGTGCGTCCTCCTAATATAATAATGTATATTTCTAATATACATAGGGGCCTAAGTCCGACAAGCCTAAGTCGATATCAAGACAATGTGATACCGAGACGGTACCGGACCCGACGAAACTGCCCGGAATCGAATTAGTCAGGCTCATATTGTCGCGACGGGTGTGGCAGAGGTGTGCGCAACGCTACTTTTTGTGCGCGGTTCGCATTGTTCTGGTAGGCGAGCAGCTGTTCGGCAGGCCTGGTGCAGGCAGACCTCACAGGTATGTGCTGAATAGATTAGTGGTGATACACTCCCAGATTCGGCGATCAGATAGTGAGGTGCTGGTGGCGGCGAGCATTCCGAAGAAAGTCGTACTCGGGCCAAAAGGCTATTCGAACCTCCATATCAAGGTCGGAGGCTGCGCTCAGCGCTTGGCCTCTGGAATCTACTGAACTAGTGTTGACATCTCAAGATTTCACCTCCCTGTGGCGCCTACAGCCACCCATGGCTCAGATTCGGGTTTGTGTTTTCAATGATCTACCCCAAATCAAAAACACTGAGTTCACATGGGAGGTTTGAAGACAAATTAAAACGCCACAGTTGTTTTTTAATTTATTTTCAAAACATATTTGAATTTGAATTTTCGAAAGAAGAGAAAAAGTTGTTCTGCCTCGGTATATCTGAGCTAGAGCAAACGAGGCCCAGCAAATGTTTCAATGAGGCTGTGCAACTCTGACCTCGACTTGAGACACCACGATAATGTAAATAACATGTTTGGTGGGTTCCGTATCAACGTACTGACTGTGTACTGCCTTTCCAAGGCCCTTTCGTAAGAACAACTGGTAGGGAAGACGGTACACAACATATGTACCCAGGTTATTTAAAATGGCATTGTTGCTCCGTCGCAATAATGGTGCAGGTTCATTCCTACGTGAAACCTTGGTATCGGAACTTAGGGAACTCCATAGTAGTAAACAAAATTAGGCAGTTTCACTTGACATGGTCCCCATCGCATGTGAGAAAAACCGCAAATCGAGTATTTCGTGTGTTGAAACGGATGTGGTTGGCAAACTATTAGCAAAAAATAACTTGTTTTGGTGGTCTTTTTCGGACTGAGGGGCATTGCTCAATCCATCCGATTCACGCAGGTCTGACTTAGGGACCTCTGGATCTATATATTAATTGTATTATTTTTTTTTATTTCTATGAGATATACCATTTGATTATATTAAACCTTTGTTCTTTCTATTTTCTCACCCTATCGCATGCGTTACAGCTGAAAATGAATCAAGACAGGTCAGAGCCTTTTCTTTTCCGCTACCAGCAGCAGCTTCTAGGCAGCTCCCCTGACCCAGCAAAGAAGCACCGTATCGGAACGTAGTGTCTATCAAGAAGCTGTTAAAAACATGTCCAGGCACTTTCAATATCTTGGGGGTTATGCCACAGCGACTTGGAGCGCTTAGAAGACTGGCTGATCATAGGCTAACGAAGATGAAAATTATGAGAGGATTGAAGAACCCACCTCGTTGATGGTGTAGGCAAAATTTGGCTTCGTCTTCAGGGCAGCCTCTGCAATGGCCTTCAGCTCACCCTCTACTCCTGAGACTTCCAGCTACAAGAGGGTGGTGGGGAGTGGTAATCTTTGTGTGTGTGGTGTTGTGTGGTCGTGTGTTGTGGTGTGGGGGGGGGGGGGGGAGGGGTGGGGGGGACCCGGGGGGGGGGGGGACCATAGCCTTAGCTCATCCGTACTCCTGGAACAACAGCTACCAGAAGAGGGGAGGTGGCGGGGGGGAGGTATGTATTTGTTTGTGTGTGTGTGTGTGGTGTTGTGGTGCTAGTGGGTGTGTGTGGGTGTGGGTGTGGGGTGGGGAGGGGGGGGCGCAATGGCAGTGTCAGCTCACCCCTACTCTGACAATTCCAGCACAAGAAGGGGTGGGGGTGACGGTATGATGTGTTTTGTGTGGGTGTGTGTGTTGTACGTGTGGCGTGAGTGTGTGTTGTTGTTTTGTGTATCGAGTGTTGTGTGTGTGTGTGAGAGTGTGAGGGTAGGTGGACGTTTGGTGTGGGAAGCAGAGGAGGGTGGTGGTGTGTGGTGTGTGGGTGGGGTGGGGAGGGGGGGCGGGTGGACGGGAACAAGAGCCTTCAGCTCACACCCTTACTCCGACGCCTTGTCCATGAGAGAGGAAGGGGGGGTGGTTGGGGAGGGGCTGTATTTGTGTTGTGGGGGTGTTGGTTGGGTGTGTGTTGTGCGTGGCGTGTGGTATTGTGCGTGGGGGGGGGGGGGGGGGGGGCCAATAGCCTTAGTCACCCTCAACTCCTGACGCTTTCAGATTAAGAGGGGGGTGGGAGGGTGAGTTGTGTATTGTGGTTTGTGTGTGTGCGGTGTGTGTTGTGTGTGTAATGGGATGGGAGAGGGTGGTGTATGTGTTGTGTGTGTGAGAGGGCGTGGGTGTTGTGGGGGGGGGGGTGGGTGGGGGGAGGATGGACAAATAGCTTCAGCTCACTGCCTCAACTCCCGAGCTTCCAGATACAAGACGGGGTGGGGAGTGTGATGTTGTTTTTGGTTTGTGTGTGTGTGGATGTCGTGCTTGTTGTTGAGTGGCGTGGTGGGGGGTGGGGGAGGGGGCGGGGGGGGCGGGGGGAGTGGTGGGATGGGTTGGAGGGGGGGGGGGGGCAGGGGCTGTCCGTGTGTGGTGGCTCAGTACTCAGCATGTGGTTATGCAGATTCTATCCTAACCACAGCTCAACCTTACACATGTTAAACCCTGCTTAACATGTGCGCGCCTGATTTTGCAGGCCATCAGGATGAGTTGGAGTACAATGCAGTCCATGAGGTAGGTACGGATCGCATGGTGTAACGCTACGTGAGTGGAGCTTCTGTTAGATGCTCTCCATGTAGGGTACAGTGCTTCTCCATGTAAGCATGGTAGGCCATTGTAGAGTCTCATTGTACGTGCTCTCCATGTAAGCATGATAGTGAAAGTGTTCATGTAGTGTCTCATGTGCGTCAGGTAGTGTGGATGAGCTGTGTGTCGTGTCTTCCAGTGTAAGTTGCCCCCATTGCAGGACAGTGATATGGACCTTGATTGATGAGGACGGGTGACAAGGAATGGATGATGACTGTGTACATAGTTGCCATTAGTCAGCAGGCCAGCAGGATGAGTCAGCGTTCATGCATCACATGTTTTTATACGCAATGCTTCATATGTGTGTTGAGTCATGCTGCTGCGCTCTCCAAGGGATAAGGAGGTGAGGAAATATTAGCAGGTGCTACCGCCTAAGTGATCTCTACATGAAGAGTGCCTCTACATCGGCCCCTTGCACCTGCCCGCAGCCGCCTGTTAGTGCTTCCTGCGCAAGGATGATGTAGACCATGATTGATGAGTACTGGTGACAAGGAATGAATGGTGACTGTGTATATAGTTGTGATTATTTTGCAGGCCGTGAGCAGGATGAGTCAGCATGCATCCATGTCTTAAACAAGCTTCATTGTGGAACGTTCGTGCTCCCGCGTAGTTTTCATGTGGACTTGGATTGATTGGGAGGGTGGACAAGGACATGTGAAGATCACTGGATTATAAATAGAGTACGCGCGAAATCATAGTTGAGTTGTTGACCCAAAGACGAGTATGATATCATATGATATTCATACAAAATCATATGATTTAAAGTATCATCTGATATATGACCCAGCCAAAGTTACCTAGCAGACGACAGCTAATATGAAATGATATGATCTCATATGTGGGGACATTGGATCCATATGATATCATAATGCCGACCCCTATTATACATGCCCATCTTTACTAAGTTGATCAGTGTGTTTATGGTGACTATGCTAGTTTAGCTTACGCTGAGTGGTGTCCTTAAATTTCACGTCCTGAGGGGGCACATAACTCGGGATGTTGTAACAACTTCAATTTCAATTTAATATGTCTTGATATTATTCAGGGTGCAGCCTTGATAGTTTACCATTGTCTTGTTTTTTTTAGGTTGGGCATGCCGCTACTGATAGTCTATAGTTGTCTTGATTCTTTTAGGTTGGGCAAGCCCTCCTTTTTTTAGGTTGGGCATTTTAGGTTGGGCAAGCCCTCCTTTTTTTAGGTTGGGCTTACCGCTACTGATAGTCCATAGTTGTCTTGATTATTTTAGGTTGGGCACACCCCTCCTGATAGTCTATAATGGTTAATAACACAGGTAGGGAAAAACCCTCATGTGATCGTATTAGGCATACGTTTCATAAACTTCGACGGTAGGGCAAGCATCTCTTCTGACAGTCTATAATCGTTTAATAATGAGGTAGGGCACGACACGTGAGTCGTCTTATACTCGATTTAATAACTTGGGATTGGGCAATGCGCCTCCTGATAGTCTTAATTCGTTTTCATGAGAGAGGGTGGGCAAGCAATCCTCATAGTTTATGTAATCGTTGTATTTACTAATCGAGGTTGGGCCAAGCCATGGACAGTCTATATCGTTCCTAACTCGAGGTTGGGCAAGCCCTCCTGATAGACTTTAGTTGCATTTATTACTCAAGGTTGGGCATGCTCCTCCGGATGGTCTTTCATCGACTTGGTTATTTCAGGTTAGGCAATTGGCCCTTCTGATAGCTATAACTTGTCTAGAATTAGCTCGAATGGGATTGGCGGTAAGCCCATCACCGAATGTTGGGTATTTGCCCCCACTGAAAGTTCTTTCTATTCTGGGATTGCTTTTAGGTTGGGCAAGTATCACAGCCTCGTTAGTGTATACGATTGTTCTTGAGTATTCGATTGGGAATTACCCCTCCTGAAGTCTACAATTGTCTTGAGAGAATTGAAGTTAACATGCCCATGATAGTCTATATTGTCTTGATTATTTGAAGTTGGGTGACACCCTCTACTGATAATCATATTGCCTTGATTAGTCAAGTTGGGACATTACCCTAGCCCTATGTCTAGAAATGCGTCTTGAGTATTCG
This sequence comes from Chlamydomonas sp. ICE-L, assembly GCA_013435795.1. Lineage (NCBI taxonomy): Eukaryota > Viridiplantae > Chlorophyta > Chlorophyceae > Chlamydomonadales > Chlamydomonadaceae > Chlamydomonas > Chlamydomonas sp. ICE-L. Next base: position 14,648 of record JACBWV010000251.1, read on the forward strand.
AATATGGGCATTCCCTCCTGGTATATTATTGTTTGATATCTCGAGGTGTTGGTGCCCCCTGTAGTCTGCAATGTACAGCCTGAACCATCGTGTGGCCTAAACCAGAGGTCGCCTAAATTTCCAATAATAAACATTGTGTTAACGAGGAATGAATGAGAAGTGCTTATAACCTACTGTGCCATTTAGGACCGAAATGGCCTTGATGAACATTGGTTACGAGGAGTGAAGTAGAAGTGTGTGGTGCCCCTGACCCCCAGGTCCTAAATTTCCTCACTTCTGACACCAGGATGCGCTCATCGGACTCCTCGGCCTTGGCTCCTGCTATCATAGCGCGGCTTCCCGCTCAAGAATGCGGGCGTGGCGCAGTGGAGATGGTTGTGTGCTGCAGAACGGCGTCCCCGTATGTGAAGCAAGCGGCCGAGGCTCTACAATTGTCTTGGCCTAAGTTGTCGCACTGGCTCCCCCATTTCACCTCGGAGACCGGAGGAGAATACTCCTGCTCGCTCTGAGAGAGAACTGAAGCAAGATTTTTGCTTGCGCATAGATGCGACGTTGTTGAAGGATGATCTGCAAAAACCGATGAAGGCGTTGAGGGGATCAGGGAGAGTCGCAGTGGAGGAGTGCTCGTTGCTGCCAATGCCAGGATTCAAAAACGGCGGGTATGAGGAGGGGCAGCCGCAGGAACTCAATGGATAGTCTTGCACTCACAGTGTGTTATGTCTGCAGGAGCGGACATAGAGAGTCGAACATGACTTGTTGAAATGATTGAGCCAGATGAAGGGCTGTTCTGCCCCTCAGCTACAACAAACTGCTTCTACCAAATGCCGACCTGTCTTCATGCCGCGCAGTCTTCCGTGATGCCTATGCCCTGAATGATGACTG
>JACBWV010000101.1:0-19996 GCA_013435795.1 Chlamydomonas sp. ICE-L
TGGGGGGGAACATAAGGGGGGGGTTTGGGGGCGGGGCGGGGGTTGGGGGGTGAGGGGACGGGTGGTGAGAGGAGGGTGGGGTGGGGGCGGGGTTGGGGGGTGCACCCCTGCCCCAACCCTCCACCCCCCCCCCCCCCAAACCCTTATGTTCCCCTCAAACAGGATTGAAGACAAAAGAGGAAGTATACATTTTCAATGCGGGTTAACCTCGATGAGGAATATTGTTTTTTATACACAGTCTTCCTGGTTTGAGAGTTTGAGAGCTGGTTGGTCAACGTCCACATGGCCACCCCACCCACCCACCCCCACCCTCCACCCCCCACCCCCAACCCCCAACCCTTTTGTTCCCCTCAAACAGGATTGACGACAAAAGAGGCGGAGGAAATTTTCAATGAGGTCAATATTGATGGGGATGGAGTTTGATTGCTGGTGGATAAACGTCCAAATGGCTATCCCATCCCCCACCCCCCATCCCAACCGTCCCCCCTCCCCCTCACACAGGACTGACGACAAAAGAGGCGGAGGAAATTTTCAATGAGGTCAACCTTGATGGAGATGACACCATCTCTTTAGAAGAATTTGAGTGCTGGTGGATTAACGTCCACATGGCTCCGGTGAGATTTGAGGTGTGGTGTGTGTGTAGTGTGTGGGTCTGTGTGGTTGTGGTTGGGGGATGGGGGGGGGGTGGGGTGGGGGGGGGGGGGACACACATGTCAGATTCGGATTTGAGCTGTGGTGGATAGACGTCCACATGGCTCGGGTGAGATTTGAGGTGTGGTGTTTGTGTGTGTGTGTTGGTGGGTGGGGGGGGGGGGGTCGATTGGGATGACACCGACTCTGTATAAGAGTTTGAGTGCTGGTGGATTAACGTCCACATGGCTCCGGTAAGATGTGGGGTGTGCGTGTGTTGGTGTGTGTGTGTGTTGGTGTGTGTTGGTGTGTATGTGTGTGTGGGTGTGGGTGTGTGTGGGTGGGTGGGGTGGGGTGGGGGGGGGGGGGCACACACATGTCAGAATTGGATTTGAGTGCTGGTGGATTAACGTCCACATGGCTCCGGTGAGATTTGAGGTGTGGTGTGTGGGTGTGTGTGTGGGGTGCACACATGCATCATATTCATATTTGAGATGTGGTGTGGATGGGTGTGGTGTGGATGGGTATCGATGGGGATGACACCATCTCCTTTTAAGAGTTTGAGTGCTGGTGGATTAACGTCCACATGGCTCCGGTAAGATTTCAGGTGTGGAGTGTGTGTGTGTTGGTGTGGGTGTGGGTGTGGGTGTGGGTGGGGGGGGGGGGGGGGGGGCGCACACACATGTCAGAATTGGATTTGAGTGCTGGTGGATTACCGTCCACGTGGCTCCGGTGAGAGAAAAAAAGGAAGCTAGGATGATGATGATGATTGTTTTACATTTTCATATTTTAGTTGTTGTGGATCAATGTCCACACGGCTCAGGTGATATTTGAGGTGTGGTGCGTGTGTGTTTGAGATGAGGTGTGGTGTGGTGTGTGTGTGTGTGGTGTGTGTGTGGTGGTGGTGGTGGTGGGGGGGGGGGAGGGGGGGGGGGGGGGGGGCACACACATACATTTCATATTCATATTTGGGATGTGTTTGTGTGTTGGTGTGTTTGTGTGTTGGTGGGTGGGGAACACACATGTCATATTCGGATTCGATCTACATCTAACCCCATCAACCCCTCAACCTCCGCACCCTCTCACCTTCCTACCATCACTGCCGTGACCACTACCTATCACCACTCTCACCCCCTCACCCTGTCGCCCACTACCTACCACCACTGCCGCAACCTACACAGGGCGACATCACCCTCTCACCCTTCGGCCCCCTCACCCTGTCACCTACCTACCACCGCTGCTGTAACTGTATTGCCACCTAACTTCCAACACCAAAACCTACAGGACGACATCACCTTCACACCTGCCATCCTGGATAATGACCACCTGAAGATCAAACTGTCAACCTGCCACCCTGTCAACCTGCCACCCTGTCACCCTCTCACCCCTTCACCCTCTCACCTTCCTACCACCTGAAGATCAAACTGTCAACCTGCCACCCTGTCAACCTGCCACCCTGTCACCCCTTCACCCCTTCACCCTCTCACCTTCCTACCACCTGAAGATCAAACTGTCAACCTGCCACCCTGTCAACCTGCCACCCTGTCACCCTCTCACCCCTTCACCCTCTCACCTTCCTACCACCTAAAGATCAAACTGTCAACCTGCCACCCTGTCAACCTGCCACCCTGTCACCCTCTCACCCCTTAACCCTCTCACCTTCCTACCACCTGAAGATCAAACTGTCAACCTGCCACCATGTCAACCTGCCACCCTGTCACCCCTTCACCCTCTCACCTTCCTATAACCACTGCCGTAACCACTACCTATCACCACTCTCACCCCCTCACCCTGTCACCCACTACCAACCACCACTGCCGTAACCACTACCTATCACCACTCTCACCCCCTCACCCTGTCACCCACTACCAACCACCACTGCCATCTACCTTCCTACCACCACCACTGCTGCAACTGTATTGCCACCTAACTACCAACACACAAACCTACCCACACAGGGCGACATCACCTTCACACCTGCACTCCTGGATAACGACCACCTGAAGATCAAACTGTCACCCTATCTCCCTCTCAACCTTGCACCCCCTCACCCGCTCACCCTCTCACTCTCTCACTCTCTCACCCCTACTCCACCTTAATCTCGCCTCTCATCCAACCTTCAAAAAAAAAAACCCTCGATCACCCTCTCACTCCTCACCTCCCCCTCTCACTCTCCCACTCTCTCACTCCTCTCAAAATCACCTTATCTCCCTCCTCAACCTTGCGACCAGCCAAACCCCCCCTCACCTCTCCCTCTCTCCTCTCCCCCCCCGTCTCACCCTCTCACTCTCCGCACTCTCTCTCTCTCTCATCCCCCTCTCACACACCTTATATCCCTCTCAACCTTTCACACCCCCTTCACCTCTCACCCTCTTTCACTCCCTCACTCTCTCCTCTCTCACTCTCTCACCCCTCTGCACCCCTTAGCTCCCTCCACCCTTGCACCCTCTCACCATCTCACTCTCTCAACCCTCTCACTCTCTCCCACTCTCCTCTCACCCCTCAAACCTTTCTCCCTCTCAACCTGCAGCAACCCTCTCCCCCTCTCCCCTCTCTCACACCCTCTCATCTTCCTTTCCACTCTCTCACCTCTCACCTTATCTCCCTCTATCGTCCCTCTCAACACAAACCGTTGCACCCCCTCAAACACCTCTCCCTCTCTCCCTCTCTCACCCTCTCACTCTCCCACTCTCTCACCCTCTCACCTTATATCCCTCTCAACCTTGCACCCCCTCACCCTCTCACCCTCTCACTCCCTCACTCTCTCACCCTCTCACCTTATCTCCCTCTCAACCTTGCACCCTCTCACACTCAACAACCCGCTCACTCCCTCTCACTCTCGCCACTCTCCTCCTCCCCCTCCTCACCCTCTCACCTTATATCCCTCTCAACCTTGCACCCCCTCCCCCCCCTCACCCGCGTCAACCCCTCTCACTCTCTCACTCTCTCACCCTCTCACCTTATCTCCCTCTCAACCTTGCACCCCCTCAACCTCTCCCTCTCTCCCTCTCTCACCCTCTCACTCTCCCACTCTCTCACCCTCTCACCTTATATCCCTCTCAACCTTGCACCCCCTCACCCTCTCACCCTCTCACCTACCTTCCACCAATTCTGCAACTGTATTGCCACCTACCTACACAGGGTGTCATCACCTTCACACCTGCCATCCTGGATAAAGACCAACTGAAGATCAAACTGTCGCCCTGCCACCCCCTCACCCTCTCACCTACCTATCACCTTCCTACCACCACTGCCACCTACCTATCACCTTCCTACCACCACTGCCACATACCTATCACCTTCCTACCACCACTGCCATAACCACCACCTATGACCTGTCTCACTCTCTCACCCACCTCCTACCACCACTGCCATAACCACCACCTATGACCTGTCTCACTCTCTCACCCACCTCCTACCACCACTGCCATAACCACCACCTATGACCTGTCTCACTCTCTCACCCACCTCCTACCACCACTGCCATAACCACCACCTATGACCTGTCTCACTCTCTCACCCACCTCCTACCACCACTGCTATAACCACCACCTATGACCTGTCTCACTCTCTCACCCACCTCCTACCACCACTGGCCATAACCACCACCTATGACCTGTCTCGCTCTCTCACCCACCTCCTACCACCACTGCCATAACCACCACCTATGACCTGTCTCACTCTCTCACCTACCACCTACCACCTACCACCACTGCCATAACCACCACCTATGACCTGTCTCACTCTCTCACCTACCACCTACCACCTACCGCCACTGCCATAACCACCACCTATGACCTGTCTCACTCTCTCACCTACCACCTACCACCACTGCCACCTACCACCTACCACCTACCGCCACTGCCATAACCACCACCTATGACCTGTCCCTCATCTCTCTCACCTACCCCCACCAACCTACCACCCACCCTACCACCACCTACTGCCATACCAAACCGCACTATGACCTGTCCCTCACTCTCTCAACCTACCCCCCTACCACCTACCACCACCACTAGCCACCGCCACCTGCCACCTACCCCGACCTACCGCCACTGGCATAACCACCAACCACCCCCTCTGACCTGGTCCTCAACTCTCTCAACCTTCGTCACTCTCATCACCTACACCCTACCACCCTACCCCAATGCCATAACCACCCACGGATGACCTTCTCCTCCTCACCTACCACCTACCACCACTGCCACCTACCACCTACCACCTACCGCCACTGCCATAACCACCACCTATGACCTGTCTCACTCTCTCACCCACCACCTACCACCTACCACCACTGCCATAACCACCACGTATGACCTGTCTCACTCTCTCACCTACCACCTACCACCTACCACCACTGCCACCTACTCACACAGGGTGACGTCACCTTCACACCTGCCATCCTGGATAACGACCAACTGAAGATCAAACTGTCACCCTCTCATCCCATCACCCTGTCGCCTTCCACCACCACTTCCACCTACCACCACTGCCACCCCCCAACCCTGTCACCTACCTACTGCCACCTACCCACACAGGGTGACATCAGCTTCACACCTGCCACCCTGGATAAAGACCACCTAAATACCAAGCTCGGGAAGATGCGCGACTACGCCAATGACCTTGAACTCGACAATCTATCTCTCACCTTTTCACCCTACCACACCCTCACCCTCTCACCTTCGTACCACCACTGCCGTAACCACTACCTATCACCATTCTCACCCCCTCACCCTGTCACCCACTACCAACCAACACTGCTGTAACCACTACCTATCACCACTCTCACCCCTTCACCCTGTCGCCTTCCTACCACCACTACCACCTACCCTCACAGGGCGATATCACCTTCACACCTGCCATCCTGGATAAAGACCACCTTAAGATCAAGCTCGGGAAGATGCGCGACTACGCAAATGACCTTGAACTCGACGACCTATCGGTTCAGCTGTACGAGCAGTGCGTGAGGGACGTCAAGGAGGGCAGGCTGCTCGGTGAACAGTTTCCAGCAGAATTGGCGCCAAACCCCTTGAGGGGGGAGTGGGAACATATTGCTGAGCTATGCATCCTCAAGATTGCCAACAGCTCGATCAAGAGTGCCATGAAAGCTATGTGAGTGGGTTTAGGGCTTAGCGTGATCAAGAGCACCATGAAAGCAATGTGTGTGGGTTTAGGGTTCAGCGTGATCAAGAGCGCTATGAAAGCAATGTGTGTGGGTTTAGGGTTCAGCGTGATCAAGAGCGCTATGAAAGCAATGTGTGTGGGTTTAGGGTTCAGCGTGATCAAGAGCGCTATGAAAGCAATGTGTGTGGGTTTAGGGTTCAGCGTGATCAAGAGCGCCATGAAAGCAATGTGTGTGGGTTTAGGGTTTAGCGTGATCAAGAGCACCATGAAAGAAGTGTACGTGTCCACTGTCCAAGGGTGTACGGGTGTTTTGCTAGATGGGAGGGGTGTGTTGCTGGATGGGAGGGGTGTGTGTGTGGGAGGGGCGGGGTGAGGGAATGGCGTAGGGGTGTGTCGCTGGATGTGACGGGTGGGGTGTAGGGGTGTGTCGCTGGATGGAGGGCGGTGTGTGGGAGGGGTGGGGTGGTGGAATGGCGTAGGGGTGTGTCGCTGGGATGGGACGGGAGGGGTGTGGGGGGTGGGGCTGGATGGGAGGGACGGGGTGGGTGGGTGGGAGAAAGGGTTTGCTGTTGGATGGGAGGGGTGGGTGGGGGGGGGGTGGGGGATCGCCAAATATGCTTGAGAGACTTGCCCAACCGTGACAAGAAGAGCTTGACAGAAAAAGCACCGCTGAACTGTGCCAAAAGCTTTTACAACCCCCCCCCCCCCCCCCTCACACACACACACACACACACACACACACACAAAACACACACACACACACTCACACAACCTCCTCCCCCCCCATATCCCCCCCCCCCCCCCCCCCCCAAACACACCCCACACCCTCCACACACACACCCAACCCAACACACACACACACACACTCCCCCATGTGCAGGTATGATCTCTTCAGCTTGAATCAAGATCGGCTGGTGGTCGACATCAAAACTATCCCAAGTCCCCCCCCCCCCCCCCCCCCCCCCCCCCCCCCACACACACACACCACACACACACACACCACACACACACACCACCACCACCACCACCACCACACACCACCCACACACACTCCCCCCTGTGCAGGTATGAGCTCTTCAGGTTAAATCAAGATCAGCTGGTGGTCAACATCAAGAAGATCGCAAGCCCCCGTGAATTGTCGGACGATCCAATGAAAATGGCTAAGGTAGGAGATTTTCTTTTCAGCCAGGAGCAAGGGTCGGCTATGTTATATACTATTATTGAATAAATAATACCGTAGCAGGATAATATTATGTACGGTATTATTTATTAGTTATTAGCAGGTTATTATAATATATAAATTATATAATATTAGTCGGTAATAAGTCAGTTATTAGTATATACATTATATAATATTAGTTGGTTATTAATCAGTTATTAGTCGGTTATTAGTATATACATTATATTATATTTGTCGGTTATTAGTCGGTTATTAGTATATACATTATATAATATTTGTCGGTTATTAGTCAGTTATTAGTCGGTTATTAGTATATACATTATATAATATTAGTCGGTTATTAGTCAGTTATTAGTCGGTTATTAGTATATACATTAAATAATATTAGTCAGTTATTAGTCAGTTATTAGTCGGTTATTAGTATATGCATTATATAATATTAGTCAGTTATTAGTCGGTTATTAGTATATACATTATATAATATTAGTCAGTTATTAGTCAGTTATAAGTCGGTTATTAGTATATACATTATATAATATTAGTCGGTTATTAGTCGGTTATTAGTATATACATTATATAATATTAGTCGGTTATTAGTCGGTTATAAGTCGGTTATTAGTATATACATTATATAATATTAGTCGGTTATTAGTCGGTTATTAGTATATACATTATATAATATTAGTCGGTTATTAGTCGGTTATAAGTCGGTTATTAGTATATACATTATATAATATTAGTCGGTTATTAGTATATACATTATATAATATTAGTCGGTTATTAGTCGGTTATTAGTATATACATTATATAATATTAGTCGGTTATTAGTCGGTTATTAGTCGGTTATTAGTACATACATTATATAATATTAGTCGGACGAGCCGTCTCACCAGAAGTTCAAATTTATTAGAAAGACTAATATTATTGTGACACTAAAATCTATATATATGAAGAAATCATGGTGGTGGTCGTGGTCGTGGTGGTGTCATCATCACGTGCCCACATGCCATGGGCGTGTGAAGTGTAACCGACTTGCAACCGACTTTTCGTTCACCCAACTAGCAACTCTCCGCCTAGCGGAATTTTCAAATACCAAAACTGCAGATGCGCTAAGCTAAGCGCACGCGCTCATAGCATGTCCACAACTGCCTCCCGTACTATGACGGCAAGACATTTAGAATCAGAAGATCCTCTCCTCGGAGGAAGATCCCCTCCTCGCACTTGCCACGCGCATCCCATCTTTGCAAGCTCTTTTCGTTGTATAGAATATGAAGTACGTTGCTGCGTTTTTTGCTGTTCTGAGTTGACCGAGTATCGACTGGGGCAATGTATGAGAAGACGAAGCTGCAGGTTTGTAGCCATGCAATTGCACCAGTCCGGTGTTCCTTGAGCGATTGGAATCTGAGCGTTTGCAATGTTGGTAGGTTCGAAGCACAGCAGTCCCTCTTTCTGCACGATTGAATCCCACAGGGTGATGTGAAGGGTACGAGGTAGGGAGAAGAAGATTGTGTGTGCGTGTTGGTGGTTGGGGGAAGGGAGGGTGGTGGGGGGTAAGGTGAGAGAAAGAGAGTGGGTGTGGATAGGGTGGGGTGAGGGGTAGGGAGAGGTCAGGATGGGGGGGAGGGGGTGATGGTATGTGTGTATGACAGGGTGGGAGGCCACACCTGAAGCAGAAGGGGAATCGGTAGGGAGAAGAGGTGTGGGTGGGTGGGTGGGGGGTTGGGCTGAGAGGCAGGGGAGTGTCGAGCAAGGGCTGAGATGGCTGATTTCTTGACTGTGTGTAAGGGTGAGGGGGGGGGGGGGGGGGGGGGGGGGGGGGGGGGGGGGGGGGGGGGGCGTACAAGGGCGTTACCCGTTTTAGCTTACCGCTTCTAGGCAGCTCCCCTGTCTGGATTGTCTTACCTGATCCTATGAAAAGTGAATCCAATGAAAATGGCTAAGGGAGATTTTCTTTTCAGCTAGGAGCAGCAGCTTCTGGCTGAAAAACCCTGTATCAACAGAACCCTAGGCCGAACGGACATGTAAGAATTCAAACATTCAAATTCAAATTAATATGTAAGCGATTCAAATTGTAAGCGATTCAAATTGTCAAATTAATATGTAAGCGATTCAAATACAGTCTGAAAAAAGATGTGTCAACTGAACCTCGGGCAATAACTACATGTAACAATTAAAATTCAAACATTCAAAATGCCCTGTAGATGTATCAATTTAAATACAAACGTTCAAAATACCCTGCAGATGTAACAATTCAAATACAAATATTAAAAATGCCCTGCAGATGTAACAATTCAAATACAAACATTCAAAAGTCCCTGCAGATGTAACAATCAAAATACAAACATTTAAAAGGCCCTGCAGATGTAACAATTCAAATACAAACATTCAAAAGTCCCTGCAGATGTAACAATTCAAATACAAACATTTAAAATACCCTGCAGATGTAACAATTCAAATTCAAACATTAAAAATGCCCTGCAGATGTAACAATTCAAATATAAACATTCAAAAGTCCCTGCAGATGTAACAATTCAAATTAAAACATGTATACTGCAGATGCTGCCCACCTACCTACAAGTTCTGATCCACCTTATCTCGCTCGAGTGGAGACCACAGTCTAAAAAACATATTTAAAACAAAATCAGGCCAAAAATATTTGTAACAATTCAAATATTGCAGATGCTACCCACATACCTGCAAGTTCTGATCCTCCTAATCTCGCTCGAGTGGGGACCACAGTCTCAGGCGCTTGTGAAATACCTCAAGGAGAATGTTGACCAGCTGAAAAAACCAGGGGTGCGTGTGCTTGTGTGATTGTAGAGTAAAAAACAGGAGTGCATGGTTTGTTTGGCTGTTTGGCTTCGTTCAGTAGCATTCGTGAAATCAGGAGAATGTTGACCAGCTGAAAAACCAGGGGTGCGTGTGTATGTGTGCTTGTGCGCTTGTAGGTTTAAAAACAAGGGGTGTGTGTGCTTGTACGGTATAAAACAGGAGTGCATGGGCTTTTTTTGTTTGTTTGTCTGTTTGGCTTGGTTAAGTAGCACTCGTGAAATACTTCCAGGAGAATGTTGACCAGTTGAAGAAACCAGGGGTGCGTGTGTATTTGTGAGCTTGTGAGCTTGTTTGTAGAAAATAATAGTTTTGTGTGTATGTTGATTTTGGCTTGGTTCAGTAGCACTCGTGAAATACCTACAGGAGAATGTTGACCAGCTGAAAAAATAGGGGTGCATTTCTCCCCCCCCCCCCCCTCCCCCTCACCCCCCTCCACACCCTCCTCCCCCCCCCCACCTACCCCTACCAGGCCACTGCCGCACTCGGTGCCCTTCTCAACATGATCGCATCCGAGGGTGGCCAGATGGATCAAAAGTGAACCTTTACACCTCACCCACCTACCCCCCCCCACACACACCCACCACCACCACCCACTGACCCCCCCCACACACCTACCCCTACCAGGCCACTGCCGCACTCGGGCCATTCTCAACATGATTGCATCCGATGGCGGGCAGATAAATCCGAAATGGACCTTTACACCTCACCTCCACCCCCCCTCACCCCCCTCACCCATCCCTCCCCACCAACCTACCCCCCCCCCCCCCCCCCCCCCCCCACACACACACACACACACATACACACACACACACACACACACCTACCAGGCCACTGCCGCACTCGGTGCCCTTCTCAACATGATCGCATCCAAGGGTGGCCAGATGGATAAAAAGTGAACCTTTACACCTCACCTCCCCCCCCCCCCCCCCCCTTACCCCCTCCACACCCACCTCCCCCCCCACACCCACCTACCCCACCCACTTACCCCACCAGGCCATTGCCGCACTCGGTGCCATTCTCAACATGATCGCATCCGAGGGTGGCCATATGGATCAAAAGTGAACCTTTACACCTCACCCACCTACCCCCCCCCCACACACACCACCACCACCCACCGACCCCCCCCACACACGTACCCCTACCAGGCCACTGCCGCACTCGGGGCCATTCTCAACATGATCGCATCCGAGGGTGGCCAGATCAATCATAAGTGAACCATTACACCTCACCTACCCCCCCCTCGCCTGCCCACCCACCCACCAACCAACCCACCTACCCCCACCAGGCCACTGCCGCACTCGGTGCCATACTCACTATATGATTGCATCCGAGGGTGGCCAGATCAATCAGAAGTGAACCTTTACACCTCACCTCCCCCCCACCTCACTTCCACCACCACCACCACCACCCCCTACCCCTCCCCCTCCCCACCAACCTCCCCCCCACCCACCCACCCACCCACCACCACCACCACCACCACCACCCCACCCCACCCACCTACCCCTACTAGGCCACTGCCGCACTCGGTGCCCTTCTCAAGATGATCGCATCCGAGGGTGGCCATATGGATCAAAAGTGAACCTTTACACCTCACCCACCTACCCCCCCACACACACCACCACCACCCCACCGACCCCTCCACACCCACCTACCCCTACCAGGCCACTGCCGCACTCGGGGCCATTCTCAACATGATCGCATCCGAGGGTGGCCAGATCAATCATAAGTGAACCTTTACACCTCACCTTACCCTCCCTCGCCTGCCCACCCACCCACCAACCAACCCACCTACCCCCACCAGGCCACTGCCGCACTCGGTGCCCTACTCACTATATGATTGCATCCGAGGGTGGCCAGATCAATCAAAAGTGAACCTTTACACCTCACCTCCCCCCCCCCCCCCCCTCACCCCCTCCACACCCACCTACCCCACCCACTTACCCCCACCAGGCCATTGCCGCACTCGGTGCCCTTCTAAAGATGATCGCATCCAAGGGGGGCCAGATCAATCAAAAGTGAACCTTTACACCTCACCTCCCCCCCCCCCCCCCCCCCCCCTCACCCCCTCCACACCCACCTGCCCCCCCACACCCACCTACCCCACCCACTTACCCCCACCAGGCCATTGCCGCAAATCGGTGCCCTTCTCAACATGATCGCGTCCGAGGGTGGCCAGATCAATCAAAAGTGAACCTTTACACCTCCCCCCCACACACAACCTACCCCCCCCCCCACACACCCTCTCCCCCCCACACCTACCCCCACCAGGCCATTGCCGCACTCGGTGCCCTTCTCAACATGATTGCATCTGATGGTGGCCAGATGGATCAAAAGTGAACCTTTACACCTCACCTCCCCCCCCACCCACCACCCCCTGACCCCCCTCCCCCCCCACCAACCAACCTACCCCACACACCCCACACCCACCTACCCCCCGCCAGGCCACTGCCGCACTCAGTGCCCTAGGGTGGCCAGATCAATCAGAAGAGGACACTGACTCCTGCATCCCATGATTACCCCCCCTCCCCCCCTTTCTTCTGCACCTACACCCCCACCTCCCCCTTTTTCTTCTGCACCAGGCCATTGCCGCACTCGGTGCGCTTCTCAACATGATTGCCTCCGATGGTGGGCAGATAAAACAGAAACGGACCTTTACAACCTCACCTCCCCCCCCCCCCCCCCCCCCCCCCCCCCCCTCCCTCTCCCTCTCCCCCTCCCCACCAACCTACCCCCCCCCCACACACACACACACACACACACCTACTCCTACCAGGCCACTGCCGCACTCGGGGCCCTACTCAACATGATTGCATCCGAGGGTGGCCAGATGGATCAAAAGTTAACCTTCACACCTCACCTCCCCACCACCACCACCACCACCACACCAACCTACCCACCACCTACCCCTACCAGGCCACTGCCGCACTCGGTGCCCTTCTCAACATGATTGCATCCAAGGGTGGCCAGATGGATCAAAAGTGAACCTTTACACCTCACCTCCCCCCCCCCCTCACCCCCTCCACACCCGCCTCCCCCCCCACACCCACCTACCCCACCCACTTACCCCCACCAGGCCATTGCCGCACTCGGTGCCCTACTCAACATGATTGCATCCGATGGTGGCCAGATCAATCAGAAGTGGACCCTGACCCCTGCATCCTATGATTACCAAAAAATCATCGGACTGATGGTTTCTCTCAAGCATGGCGTTTCGACACCAGTCAGCAAGCAACTCATATTGGAGGTGTGTGTGTCACAGTGATGGGTGTGTGTGTGTGTGTGGGGGGGGGGGGGTCTCTCAAGCACGGCGTTTCGACACCGGTCAGCAAGCAACTCATCTTGGAGGTGTGTGGGTCACAGTGATGGGTGTGTGTGTGTTTGTGTGTGTGTGTGTGTGTGTGTGTGTGTGGTGGTGTGTGTGTGTGTGGGGGGGTCTCTCAAGCACGGCGTTTCGACACCGGTCAGCAAGCAACTCATCTTGGAGGTGTGTGTGTCACAGTGATGTGTGTGTGTGTGTGTGTGTGGGTGGTGGTGGTGGTGGTGGTGGTGGGTGGTGGGGGGGGGGGGGGGGGGGGGTCTCTCAAGCACGGCGTTTCGACACCGGTCAGCAAGCAACTCATCTTGGAGGTGTGTGTGTCACAGTGATGGGTGTGTGGGTGTGTGGGTGGGGGGTGGGGGGGGGGGGGGGGGACTCTCAAGCACGGCGTTTCGACACCGGTCAGCAAGCAACTCATCTTGGAGGTGTGTGTGTCACAGTGATGGGTGTGTGTATGTGTTTGTGTGTGTGTGTGTGTGGGGGGGGGGGGGTCTCTCAAGCACGGCGTTTCGACACCGGTCAGCAAGCAACTCATCTTGAGGTGTGTGTGTCACAGTGATGGGTGTGTGTGTGTGTGTGGTGGTGGTGGTGGTGGTGGGGGGGGGGGGCTCTCAAGCACGGCGTTTCGACACCGGTCAGCAAGCAACTCATATTGGAGGTGTGTTTGTCACAGTGATGGGTGGGTGGGTGGGTGGGTTGGGGGGGGTTGGGGTTGGGGGGGGGGGGGGGGGGGGGGGGGGGGGACTCTCAAGCACGGCTTTCGACACCGGCCAGCAAGCAACTCATCTTGGAGGTGTGTGTGTCACAGTGATGTGTGTGTGTGTTGGGGGGGGGGGGGGGGGGGGGGGGGGGGGGGGGGGGGGGGGGTCCTCTCAAGCACGGCGTTTCGACACCGGCCAGCAAGCAACTCATTTGGAGGTGTGTGTGTCACAGTGATGGGTGTGTGTGTGTGTTTGTGTGTGTGTTGCGGGGGGGGGGGGGGGGGGGGGGGGGGGGGTCTCTCAAGCACTGCGTTTCGACACCGTCAGCAAGCTACTCATCTTGGAGGTGTGTGTGTCACCAGTGATGGGTGTGTGGGTAGGTGGGTTGGGGGGGGGGGCGAGGGGACTCTCAAGCACGGCGTTTCGACACCGGTCAGCAAGCAACTCATCTTGGAGGTGTGTGTGTCACAGTGATGGGTGTGTGTGTGTGTGTGTGTGTGTGTGTGTTGGGGGGGGGGGGGGGGGGGGTCTCTCAAGCACGGCTTTTTCGACACCGGTCAGCAAGCAACTCATCTTGGAGGGTGTGTGTCACAGTGATGTGTGGGTGGGTGGGTGGGTGGGGGTTTGGGTTGGAGGGGTTGGGGGGGGGGGTCTCTCAAGCCACGGCGTTTCAACACCGGTCAGCAAGCAACTCATCTTGGAGGTGTGTGTGTCACAGTGATGGGTGTGGGTGTGTGTTTGTGTGTGTGTGTGTGTGGGGGGGGGGGGGGGGGGGGGGGGGTCCTCTCCAGCATGGCGTTTCGACACGGGGGGGGGGGGGGGGGGGGGGGGGGAAAGCCGGTCCCCAAGCAAGCAACGCCAAACTTGTAGGTTGTTGTGTCCCACAGTGGATATGGGGTTGGTGGTGGTGTGTGGGGTTGGTGGTGGTGTGGTGGTGGTGTTGGGGGGGGGTGTCTCCTCAAACAACGGCGTTTCGACACCCGTCAGCAAACAACTCAATATTTGGGAATGTGGTGTGTGCCACCGTGGCATGGTGTGTGTGTTTTGGTGTGGGGTGTGTGGGTTGGTGGTGTTTGTTGGTGTGGGGGGGGGGGTTGGCCTCCCCCCTCAAAATCACGGATTTTTCGAACACCGTCAGCAAGCCACTCATATTGGAGGTTGTGGTGTTCACAGTTGGTGGGTGGTTGGGGGTTGTGGGTGGGTTGGGGGGGGGGGTGGGGTAGGGGACTTCTACAGCACGGCCGTTTCCGAAAACATCGTTCCCAGCAAGCAACTCAATTTGGAGGTGTGTGGGGGTGTGGTGTTTTGGGGGGGGGGGGGGGGGGGGGGTGGGTCTCTCAAGCACGCGGTTTTCCGACACCTGTCGCAAGCAAACACAATTTTTGAGGTGTTGTTGTGGTCCACAGTGGGATGGGTGTGGTTGGGGTGTTTTGGTGTGGTGGGGGGGTGTGTGGTTGGTGTGTGTTGTGGTGTGTGGGGTGATGTCGTTGGTGGTGGTGGTGGTGGGGGGGGGGGTCTCTCCCGCCGGCGTTTTTCCGCCCCCGAATCAGCAAGCACTCATCTTGAGGTGTGTGTTGTCCACAGTGATGTGTGTTTGTGTGTGGTGTTGTGTGTGGTGGGGTGGTTGGTGGGGGTGGGTGGGTGGTGGGGGGGGTCTCCTCAAGAGCACGGCGGTTTTTCGACACCGGTCAGCAAGCAAACTCAATCTTGTAGGGTGTGGTTTTCCCACCGTGTATGGGTTGGTGTGTGTGTGTGTTGGGGGGGGGGGGGGGGGTGGGTTGGGGGGGGTCTCCTCCGCCCACGCGGGCGTTTTCGACACCGTCCCAAGCAAGCCCAAACTCAATCTGGAGTTTTTGGTGGTGTCACAGTTGATTGTGGGTTGGGTTTTGGGTGGGGTTTTGGGGTTTGAGGGTTTGGGGGGGGGGGTCCCCTCCACCCTCTCAAAGCACGTCGTTTTTTCAAGAACAACCGGTCCAGCAAGCAACTCATCAATTCCTTTGAGGTGTGGGGTGTTGTGTCACATGATGGGTGGGTGGGTGTTGTTGTTGTTGTTTTGTTGTTGGTGTGGTGGGGGGGGGGGGGGGGTGGGGGGGGGGGGGGGGGTCTCCAGCCCACGGCGTTTCGACACCGTCCATCCAAGCAACTCATCTTGGAATGTGTGTGTGTCACAGTGATGGGTGGGTTGTGTGTGTGGTGGTGGTGTGGGTGGTTTGGTAGGGGGGGGGGGGGGGGGGTCCTCCCCTCAACACGGTCGTTTCCGCACCGGTCAGCAAAGCAACTCAAATCTTGATGTCGTGTTCACAGTGAATGGGTGTTGGGTTGGGTGTGGGTTGTGGGTGTGGTGTGTGTGGGGGGGGGGTGGGGGTCTCTCAGCACGGGAGTTTTCGACAAGCGGTCAGCAAGCAACTCATATTGGAGGTGTGTGTCTCACAGTGGTGGGTTGTGGGTGTGTGGGTGGGGGGGGGGGGGGGTGG
This sequence comes from Chlamydomonas sp. ICE-L, assembly GCA_013435795.1. Lineage (NCBI taxonomy): Eukaryota > Viridiplantae > Chlorophyta > Chlorophyceae > Chlamydomonadales > Chlamydomonadaceae > Chlamydomonas > Chlamydomonas sp. ICE-L. Next base: position 16,258 of record JACBWV010000101.1, read on the forward strand.
GAGGGGACTCTCAAGCACCGGCGTTTCGACCCCGGTCAGCAAGCAACTCATCTTGGAGTTGTGTGTGCACATTGATGGGTTTGGTGTGGGTGTTTGTGTGTGGTGTGGTGGTGGTGGTTGGTGGTGGGGGGTGGGTCTCTCAAGCCGGCGTTTCGTAACCGGTCAGCAGGCCAAACGTCATATTGGATGTGTGTGTGCCACAGTGATGGTGTGTGTTTGGGTGGTGTGTGTGTGTGGGGGGGGGGGGGTCCTCTCAAGCACGGAGTTTCGACACCGGTCAGCAACAACTCATATTGGATTGTGTTTCCAGTGTGGGTGGTGTGGGTGTGTGGGTTGGGGGGGGGGGGGGTAGGGGACTCTCAAGCACGCGTCGTTTCGACATCGGTCAGCAACAACTCATATTGGAGGTGTGTGGGTCACATTGATGGGGTGTTGTGTGTGTTGTGTTGGGGGGGGGGGGGGGTGGGGGGGGGGGGGGGGGGGTGGGGGGGGGGGGGGTTGGTCTCTCAGCACGAGCGTTTCGACACTGTCAAGCAGAGCACTCATTTTTGAGGTGTGTGTGGTCACACGTGATGGTTTGTGTTGTTTTTGTGTGTGTGTTGTGTGTGTTTGTGTGGGTGTGTGGTGGTGGTGGGGGGGGGGGGGGGGTCTCTCAAGCACGGCGTTTCGACACCGATCAGCAAGCAACTCATCGTGGAGGTGTGTGTGTCACAGTGATGTGTGTGTTGTGTGTGTGTGTGTGGTTGGGTGGTGGGGGTGTGGGGGGGTCTCTCAAGCACGAGCGTTTCTAACCGTCAGCAAGCAACTCATCTTGGAGGTGTGGGTGTCACAGTGGATGGGTGTGTGTGTGTGTTTGTTGGGGGGGGGGGGGGGGGGGGGGGGGGGGGGGGGGGTCTCTCAAGCACGGCGTTTTCGACACCGTCAAGCAGCAACTCATCTTGGAGTGTGTGTGTCACAGTGGATGTTTGGTGGGGTGGGTGGGGGTTGGGGGTTGGAGGGGTTGGGGGGGGGGGTCTCTCAAGCACTGCGTTTCATTTCAACACCGGTCCAGCAGCAACTCCTCCATCTTGGAGTGGTTTGTGTCACAGTGATGGGTGTTGGTGTGTTTTGTGTGTGTGTTGTGTGTGTGTGGGGGGGGGGGGTGGGGGGGGGGGGGGGGGGGGGGGGGGGGGGGGGGGGGGGGGGGGGGGGGTCTCTCAAGCCCGCGTTTCGACCCGTCAGCAAGCAACTCATCTTTGGAGGTGTGGTGTCACAGTGATGGTGTGCGTGGGTGGTGGTGGTGGTGGTGGTGTGGGGGGGGGGTCTCTCACGCACGGCCGTTTCGACACCGGTCAGCAAGCAACTCTCTTGGAAGGTGTGTGTGTGCACAGTGATGGGTTGTGGGGTGTGTGTTTGTGTGTGGTGGTGGTGGTTGGTGTGTGGTGGGGGGGGGGGGTCTTCTCAAGCACGGGTTCGACGCCGGTCATCAAGCAACTCTATTTCCTGTTGTGTGTCACATTGGTGGGTGTGTGGGTTGTGGGGGGGGGGTGGGTAGGGGACTCTCAAAAGCAAGCAACGGCGTTTCGACACCGTCAGCAAGCAACTCATCTTTGGGTGTGTGTGTCCACAGTGATGGGTGTGTGTGTGGGTGTGTGTGTGGTGGTGGTGGTGGTGGTGGTGTGGGGGTGGTCTCTCAAGCACGGAGTTTCTACAATCCCGGTCAGCCAGCACTCATATTGGAGGTGTGTGGTCACAGTGGTGGTTGTTGTGGGTGTGTGGGTTTTGGGGGTGGGTGGGGGGGGGTAGGGACTCTCAATCACGGCGTTTTGACACCGGTCCAGCAGCAAACTCATATTGGAGGTGTGTGTGTCACAGTGATGGGGTGTGTGTGTGTGTTTTTTGGGGTGGGGGGGGTGGTGTGTTTTGGGGGTTGGGGGGGGCGGGGTGGGGGTGGGGGGGGGGGGGGAGTCCTCTCAGGCACGGCGTTTGACACCTGTCAGAAAGCAACTCATCATGGGAGGTGTGTGTTGTCACATTGATGGTGTTGTGTGGTTTTTTGTGTATGTGTGTGTGTGTGTGGGTGTGTGTGTGTGGTGGGGGGGGGGGGGGGGGGGGGGGGGGGGGGGGGGGGGGGGGGGGTGGGTTTTTTTTTTTTTGGTTTTTTTTTTTTTTTTTTTTTTGTTTTTTTTTTTTCTTTCTCTCCCTCCCTCTTTTCTCCCTTCACCCAGGTCGCAACCACTCAGCTTGGAGGTGTGTGTGTCCACAGTGAGTGGTGTGTGGTGGTGGGTGTGGGTGTTTGTGGTTGTGGTGGTGGTGGGTGGTTGGGGGGGGTCTCTCAAGCACGGCGTTCGACACCAGTCAGCAAGCCACCATCTTGGAGTGTGCTTGTCACAGTGATGGGTGTGTGGGGGGGGTGGGGTTGGGTTTGGGGGGGGGGGGACTCTCCAAGCAGCACGGCGTTTCGACACCGGTCAGCAAGCAATTCATCGTTGGGAGTGTGTGTGTCACAGTGATGGGTGTGTGTGTGGTGTTTTGTGTTGTGTGTTGGTGGGGTGGGGGGGGGGGGGTCTCTCAAACACGGCGTTTCGACACCGGTCCAGCCAAGCACTCATCTCTTGGAGGTGTGTGGTCACATTGAGTGTGTGTTTTGTATGTTTGTGTGTTGTTGGGGGTGGGGGGGGTGGGTCTCACAAGCACGCGGCGTTTCGCATACCGTCAGCAACAACTCATATTGGAGGTGTGGTGTGTCCGTGATGGGTGTGGTGTGTGTGTGTGTGTGTGTGGTGTTGGTTTGTGGGGGGGGGGGTCTCTCTCAAGCACTGCGTTTCGACACCGTCCAGCAGCAACTCATATTGGAGTGTGTGTGTCACATGTGATAGGTGGTGTGGGTGGGGGGGGGGGAGTTGGGGGGGTTGGGTGGGGGGGGTCTCTCAAGCAACGGTGTTTCGACACACCGTTCAGCAAGCAACTCATCTAGGCGTGTGTTTGTCCCCACGTATGGTTGTGGGTGTTGGGTGTGGGGGGGGGGACTCTCAAGCACGGCGTTTTCGACACCGCCGGTCATCAAGCAACTCATCTTGGGGTGTGTGTGTCACAGTTGGTGTGGGTGTGTGTTATGTGTTGTGGGGGGGGGTCTCTCAAGCCGGCTTTTCGACAACCGGTCAACTAGCAACTCATCTTTGAGTTGTGTGTTCAAAGTGTTGTCTGTGTTGTGTGTTTGTGTGGTGGTGGTGGGTTGTGGGGGGGGGGGTGGTATCTCAACACGGCGTTTCGACAAGAACCGGTCAGCAAAGCAACATATTGGAGGTGTGTGTGTCACAGTGATTGGGTGTTGGGTGGGGGGGGGCAGGGGGGGTTGGGTTGGGTGGGGGTCTCTCAAAAAAACACGTTGTTTCGCCCCGAGTCCAGCAAGCAACTCATCTAGGAGGTGTGGGTCCAGTATTGGTGTTGGTGTGGGTGGGTGGGGGGGGGGATCTCAGCACGGCGTTTCGACATCCGGCACAACAACTCATCTGAGGTGTGGTGTGTTCACAGTGATGGTGTGGGTGTGTGTTTAATCTGTGTGGGGGGGGGGTCCCTCCTCTTCAAGCACGCGTTTCGACACCGGTCAGCTAGCACTCATCTTGGAGGTCGTGTGTCACAGTGATGTGTGTGTGTGTTGTGTTGTGGTTGGTGGTGGTGGTGGTGGTGGGGGGGGGTCTCTCAAGTACGGCGTTCGACAACCGGGCAGGCAGCAACTCATCTTGGAGGTGTGTGTCCA
>JACBWV010000744.1:0-32015 GCA_013435795.1 Chlamydomonas sp. ICE-L
CCGCTTTTTTTGGTCGCTTTATTGACCAACATCGAGAGGTTCTTTGCCAAAATGTGTTGAAGAGGAAGGGTATCATAATTGCTGATAACATGTGCAAAGAATCTGGGTATGCCGAGGATTTAGCTACCTAGCGAGTCACAGTCCATGCTTAAGATAGCCATTTTTGGAAATTCTGCAAGCTTCAAGACGGAGTATATGCTCAATCTATGTTGTGTATTTAATATGTCCCCAGAGTGTGATGTAGTCGATGTCTAGGTATTTTACAGTCAAGGGGTAGCCAAATAGCTGAAGTAGTGCCGTGTAATAGCTAAAGGTCTCAAGCGGTCAGTGTACCACGAGACACGAGTGCCTACTGGCATCGATTGCAGATGCCAATAAGGCACTCTTGTCCTAGTAGTACAACAGACAGATATGCATGTCCCGGGAGGAGAACAAATTACCCAGAGGTTCCACAAATCAACATCAAAGCTCTCTTCCACGGTCTTCCGATTAGGGGCAACTGAGTACTGATCAGACCCGCACACCGCCTGTGTACGGCGACCTTCTGGGAGGATCGAACCCCCTCATTTTCCTCCCGAGTCAGGCATTATTGTCTGAATCAGATGCAGGTAAGGCACTCGTGTCCTACTAGTACAGCTGACAATAATGCCTGACTCGGGAGGAAAAGGGGGGGTTTCGGTCCTCTCCAGAAGGTCGCGATACACAGGCGGGTTGCGGGTCTGATCAGTACTAAGTTGCCCCCAGCGTAAGACCATAGGCCGAAAAGCTTGGCTGTAGATTAGTTGAACCTTTGGGTAATCTGTTCTCCTCCCGGGACATGCATTATTGTCAGCTGTACTACTAGGGACACGAGTGCCTTACTGGCATCTGAATCAGATGCCAATAAGGCACTCGTGTCCTAGTAGTACAGCTGACACAAGCTTTATATCGTACGATATTTATTATATCGTGTACCGTACGATACATCATACGGTATGCTTATTATGTGAAGCGATATTATGCATATCGGGTGATGGATATTATGCGTATCGGGTGATGCGATACTATGTGTATCGGGTGATGGGTAACTTACGATATCGTATGATACACGATATAGTAGGATGCCACCCTTGATAGCCCTATGTATATGTATATGTATATATATCGCATGGGGGGACTTGGAATTCGAAGACGAGGAGCAGACCGTGAGAAGAGTTGGCTGGACAACCATGAAACAATTCAAATCCAATTTCAAATGTTGATATTTCTATCATGATCATTGCACCACCATCTAGAAGCCTCACACATGCAGACTCAACTATAGGTCTGACGCAAATTGGGTCAGTTCGTAAAGTACATATGGTATGTCACACTTAAAGTCCATTATTCGCTAAATCCAAGGATCCAAAACCCAGCCAAAACCATCCTATTTCAAGTACCCACAACATATCCGTTCGTTGAGTATATATGGTATATCACACTTAAAGTCCATTGTTCGATAAATCCAAGGATTCAAACCATCCTATTTCATGTACCCACAAAATGTTTAACGGAGGACTCAGACCTCAGAAAGTGGGTTCTTGTTCTATCCCTACTACAATTAGTCCTTAAAAAACAGATCAACAAAATATAGTGCACCAGCTGGCACCGGTGCAGAGAAAGCGAGGGCTCAGTGTTTTTCATCGCACGATATTTTCGGGATTATCGTACGATATATCGTGTTTACCGGGATATGTCGTACTGGTGTAGAGTTTTTACCGTGTTAGGTATCGTACGATATATATCGTGCTGGGTGGAAAAGTAAGTAATTCCAGGTCGGCTTAGACTACTGCGCCATATTTTTGGGGTGTCGCGGGTTCGATCCCGGCAGGCAGACACACCTTTCTGCGCGCAGATGCTCTCGAGGGCAGCACGCTCACCGTGGCATCAGCAGCTATGCGAGTGGTGAGCGTGATTTCCATGCACGTCAGGTGCTATAGGGTGGGTGCCATTGGTGGAAGCGTAGTTTGGTCTAGTGGTTATAATTAGCAGATTTGCCTGGATTTCCTTGCACTGGGTCTGGGCCAGGGAATTCAGTATATCGCCTTACATCGTACGATATATCACGATATACAACGGTATATCACGTAATACACGGTAATAGACCACGATATTACCGTGTTTTCTATCTCCATCAGTATTGGTTCATTTGACTTGATTTAAGTGTATGGACGTGTAAATGGTATTTCCTGTTACATCCCCTTGGTCTTATACCGTAGGCGCATGATATGTTGGCGGAAAATAGAGATGGCGGATGGCACCCAAAAGGGCCTAAAATCATGGCGGATTTTAAGGTTGTCGGATGTTACAGATTTGGGGTGCTCAATAAATTGGCCCAGGGTACCAATGGCGGATGGCGGAATCCTTTTTACATTTTTCCAATTGAAACCAGATTCAAGTGTGACTAAAATGAATCATTCTGGGCATAACAGGAGTATAAAAAATATTGGACCTCTGAATAAAAAAAAACTTAGTGGAAAAATATTGGACCTCTGTAAAGAAATATTGGACCTCTATATAAAAATAACTGTGTCACCCTGTGCAAAAAACTTGAGTAGGGCTGACCCCCCCCCCCCCCCCCCCCCCCCCCCCCCCCCCCCACGAGAAATTATGTAGTCGCATGTTTTCGCATTCGCACGCACTTTCATCAGCGTCAAATTCGATTTTTGACGGAGCCCCCTCTTCAAGGGAGGGGAGAAGTTAGTCCGAGGGCAGCCAGTCCGGGGGGCTGTACTACTAGGTAGGATGTGTTTATTAGGGTTGATTTTTTCTAGTTGGGAATTTCCCTAATGATCACATTCAATAATTAAAGGATCTTTACCCTGATACCCCTTTTAAAACTCAATACCATTGCACCACTTATCTATATGCCCCCATAGGCAACCTAGACCCCTCTTACTGGAATTCTATATTCTCTAAATTCCAAAACAGAATCACCTCTTTAAAACCCATGAACCTCACATCTTTTGGTAGAGCCCGCACAGCTCAATCATACGCGCTATCTATAATTTGGTATGCCTTAGGCCACTCCAGCCTTCCCCCCTCTCATGATTTATCTATAAAATAACTTCTCTCTACCGCAATTTTGTCCTCAATAATCATGACAACCTCCCCAATAAATATGGCTCTGAATGCTAGAATATATATAGAGAGAATTTTTCTCAACACTGCCCAACTCCACCCAAAATACGGAGGTTTACTCATGATTCCCCAATACCTAGATGTCATTAGATTCATGCATCTTGTTACAATTATCCGTTGCCCGGAGTCCTCAGCTTTTCACATTCTTTCCCATCTTTCTAACATCCTCACCAAACCTTGGAACCTAGGATTATCTGGCCTCCTTTGTAATAGACCCATAATACAAAAACATATAAATAGCTCACCCCTTCTTAAAAGCTTACGCAAACTTATCACTTACTGTCCTATGAATAAACTATCACATCCTCTCATTCCTCCTCTTATCCTTACTGAACCTTTATTTTTTAAACCCCACTTCCTAAACTGAAAATACTGTATATAGTCTAAACTCATGGGAAAATAGAGCACTTGCCGGCATCACGATGGTACAGCATATCTGGAATACCGAAACGCAAGAATTCATTACCACTCCTAATTGGATACACCGCCTTCCTCATTTGAAGTTCAGAGAACATAAACACACACTCGTCGTCTCGTCACCTCAGCGATCCGTAATATCTCTTACATTATGCATACCTTATATTCTACCAGTCACCAAGAATACACCAACACTGATATTATAGATTCCTGGCTCAATCTTTGGGGCTGGGATAACATCGGCTCCCTTGATGACATCTCCACCTCCAAACTTTATCAGGTTCTTACTCCCATTCACTCTCCTAGATGCATTCAGCAATGGAATGATATCCTCTTGCCAGAACATAGATAATTTCACTCACAAATGGTTTAAGTTCACTTGTAAACTTTCCATTCTTAGAAAAACAAAGATATGCTCTACTCATTACTTAACAATTCCCTACCTACCCTCTGCAAAGTGACACACACGTCCAATCAACCATGTCCTACCTGCTTGCACTCCACCGATACATTCCTCACATTCTTGTCGAATGCCCCTTTGTCCAACCACTCTGGAAATGGGCATGCTCAATTTTTTCGTACTGGAAACCCAACGCTAGGTTCACCAACTTCACTTTCCAACTCTGGATGCATTAACTCCTTTCTAAAACTGACACTCCTCTTTGGATTTTTTGTCAATCCCTGTCTTCAAACCCTCTCATCTGGCGTGCTCGTTGATCTAAACTCTATTCTGATAAAACCTGGTCCTTACATTATTACATTACATTACATTACATTACATTATTACATTACATTACATTACATTACATTACATTACAGACATTACATTACATTACATTACATTACATTACATTACATTACATTACATTACATTACATTATACATTACATTACATTACATTACATTACATTACATTACATTACATTAACATTACATTACATGTTAAAGTCTACTTGACACCGCGAGGGAGTATGAGACTCTGTGCTTTAAAACAAAAACAAAAAGTACCCACAAAGCAAAAAAACCATTACATTAGGGTGTATCGAGGACAAACAAACCAAACTCCCAACCACCGTTTTGGTGACGTAGGTATTAAACCCCCTAGAGCAGGACCCAAATCCTAACCACTTAGAGTGGCGGAGGTAAGAAGCTTAACAAATGAGAAGTCACAAGAAGAAGAAAAAAGGGATAATAAATTACGGTGCCACTAAGCAGTCCAGGGCTTCCTGTCTTGCTCTTCTACAAGTAGAAAGATAGTCGGCTAGGTTGCTCCAAAAAGTCGTAGTGCCATTTCCATTCATAAAGGTTCTGAATGTGGAATCGCAGAATTCGACATTCCATACCGTTAAGTCGGTATCCTCATGGACAGGCCTGTAAATATCTGTAAACAGCTTCTGGTAGCGGAACTATGCTCATGCTGTATAGCTCAAGGGATCTCCTCAGCCCTTGTCATGTCCAGGGATTGCAGCCCCAACATGGTTAGAATACACATCCCTAAGGCTGACAAGAAGAATCAGCACTTAACAAATAGTTTGAAATATAATTTCAGACCCGAAATTATGGAAACTTTCACCAGTATCCTTACAACAGAGGAAATGTGCAGCACATTGGCATGCATCGGGAACGTCAACGTAGGCGCTGTGGAATCCTATGAACTTTTCAATGAGGTGATAACCAAATCTCTACAGGAAGTGCATAAGAGACATGGAAAGGTGATTTCTAGCGATCAACGAGCTGGTCTACCTAGGAATGGACCGACAAACTCTTGGTATAATGCGGATTGTAGGAATCTGAGGAAACAATGGAAAGATCTCCAGAGAGAAACTGGTTACTGGTATTGATGGCCATGCTACGAAAGTAGCGAGGGCGCAATATCGGAATCTAACTAGAAGATTAAATAGAGAAGCTAAGGCCCAGAATGCTAAGTCCCTGATTGATAAGTTAAAGAAGAGTCCACGTTTGTTCTATAAGAAGTACAAGGGAAGTAGGAGTAAATTTCCCCTCATGAATGTGGAGGAATGGGCTAGATTTTCGCAAGCACCTTCCAATCTAGTGAGCATGTTCAGATAGAAGTAACCAGTGTCCCAGAAATAGACATCGCAGCTGCAAGTGTGTTGAATACCCCCATCTCTGAAACTGAGGTCTATAAGGAGCTTACAAAACTTCAAGGGAACAAAGCCGTTGGAGTAGATGGTATACCTGCTGAGTTCTATATTCCTATTAGACCAAACAGTCAAGTGAGATTACCCTTCTTACCCCCAACTCAAAACATATTAGTCCCTATAATCAAGAAACTGTTCAATCGCATCCTGAGTGATGACTATCCTAGTCAATGTGCAGATAGTGCCATTACCCCTATTCCTAAATCCAAAGGATCCCTCACTGAGTATGATAACTATAGAGGAATTGCGGTTGGATCAGTCCTACACTCCTACCTAAAATATTCTCTATGGTTTTGAATACGAGGCGGACCAATTGGGCCGAAACCAATGACAAACATGCTGTCAGCCAATTCGGTTTTAGACCCAATAGGAGCACTGTGGATGCAGCTTTTATACTGCGCCACACGGACACACGGTGGAGCTTTACCACTTTAAAAAAACCGCTATTCTGTGCTTTAATTGACCTCAGAAAAGCTTGTGGCAGTGTCAACAGAAACATCCTTTGAAGCTACCTTGAACAGATGGGTATTCTCGGCAACTACCTAAATACCCTGAGAAACATGTGTAAACAAGTCCGTATGAGAATACGTGTAGGCAATCGTACTAGCTCTGCCTTCTTAGCTGAGGCAGGCGTTAAACAAGGAGATAATCTTTCCCCGCTTTTATTTGGTCTCTTTATTGACCAACTCGAGAAGTTCTGTGCCAATAAATGTGGTGAAGAGGAAGGTATCAGAATTGCTGATATAACTTAGGGGAGGGAGAGGGGTGGAAGGAGAGAAGAAGAAGGGAAGGAGAGTGAAAAAAGAGAAAAGGGGGGAAGAAGTAGGAGAGGGAAGAGGAGAGAGAGAGGAAGGAAAAAGGATGAGTAGGAGGAGGAGGAGGAAAAAGAGGGGGGAAGAGGAGATTGGACAGAAAAAAAAAGAAAGAAGAAAGAATGAAGGGGGGAGAAGGGAGAAAAAGCAAGGAGAAGAGAAGGGGGAGAGAAAAGGTAAAAAAAAGAGTAGCGGGAGGAAGAAGAAAGGGGAAGAAGAGGAGGTGAAAGGAGGGAAAAAGAAAAGGAAGGGGGGAAGAAGAAAAGGGGAAGAGGAGACGAAAGAAGGAAGAGAGGGAGAGGGAAGGAAAGGAAAAAGGGTAAGAAGAAAGACAAGAGGGGGGAAGATAAAAAGAAGGGGAGAAAAAGGGAAAATGGGAAAAAAAGAGGAGGGGGAGAAGGAGGAATAAAACGTAAAGGGAGAAGGGGTGTGAAGAGGATAGGAGGAAGGGGAAAAAAGAAAGAGGAGGGAGGGGGAGAGGAGGTAAAGAGAGAAGAAAGGAAGAGGACAAAGGGGGGGGAAGAGGAGAGGAGGGGCCGATGATTTAGCTAACCATGACGAGTCACAGTCGGCTTACAGATTATGCTCAATTTTTGGAAAATTCGGTCAAGCGTACAGACGGAAGTAAATATATCTAATCTGATGTTTGTTGTATTATATGGTAACCAGGAGTGTGAGGTAGTCGGATTGTCTGTATGTAGTTTAAGGCCAGGTAGGCAATAGGCTGAAGTAAGGTGACGTGGAATAATATGGCTAGGGCGGTCAGCTGTTAAATCGTACGATATTTATTTATCGTACCGGCGATGCTCATAACGGTTTATGCTTTTATATCAAGCGATTTATGCAGATCGGGTGATGGATATTATGCGTATCGGGTGATGCGTACTATGTGTAGTAACGGGTGATGGTAATGTACGATTCGGATGATACACGATATAGTAGGATGCCACCCTTGATAGCCCTATGTATATGTATATGTATATATATCGCATGGGGGGACTTGGAATTCGAAGACGAGGAGCAGACCGTGAGAAGAGTTGGCTGGACAACCATGAAACAATTCAAATCCAATTTCAAATGTTGATATTTCTATCATGATCATTGCACCACCATCTAGAAGCCTCACACATGCAGACTCAACTATAGGTCTGACGCAAATTGGGTCAGTTCGTAAAGTACATATGGTATGTCACACTTAAAGTCCATTATTCGCTAAATCCAAGGATCCAAAACCCAGCCAAAACCATCCTATTTCAAGTACCCACAACATATCCGTTCGTTGAGTATATATGGTATATCACACTTAAAGTCCATTGTTCGATAAATCCAAGGATTCAAAACCATCCTATTTCATGTACCCACAAAATGTTTAACGGAGGACTCAGACCTCAGAAAGTGGGTTCTTGTTTCTATCCCTACTACAATTAGTCCTTAAAAAACAGATCAACAAAATATAGTGCACCAGCTGGCACCGGTGCAGAGAAAGCGAGGGCTCAGTGTTTTTCATCGCACGATATTTTCGGGATTATCGTACGATATATCGTGTTTACCGGGATATGTCGTACTGGTGTAGAGTTTTACCGTGTTAGGTATCGTACGATATATATCGTGCTGGGTGGAAAAGTAAGTAATTCCAGGTCGGCTTAGACTACTGCGCCATATTTTTGGGGTGTCGCGGGTTCGATCCCGGCAGGCAGACACACCTTTCTGCGCGCAGATGCTCTCGAGGGCAGCACGCTCACCGTGGCATCAGCAGCTATGCGAGTGGTGAGCGTGATTTTCCATGCACGTCAGGTGCTATAGGGTGGGTGCCATTGGTGGAAGCGTAGTTTGGTCTAGTGGTATAATTAGCAGATTTGCCTGGATTTCCTTGCACTGGGTCTGGGCCAGGGAATTCAGTATATCGCCTTACATCGTACGATATATCACGATATACACGGTATATCACGTAATACACGGTAATAGACCACGATATTACCGTGTTTTCTATCTCCATCAGTATTGGTTCATTTGACTTGATTTGTGTATGGACGTGTAAATGGTATTTCCTGTTACATCCCCTTGGTCTTATACCGTAGGCGCATGATATGTTGGCGGAAAATAGAGATGGCGGATGGCACCCAAAAGGGCCTAAAATCATGGCGGATTTTAAGGTTGTCGGACGTTACAGATTTGGGGTGCTCAATAAATTGGCCCAGGGTACCAATGGCGGATGGCGGAATCCTTTTTTACATTTTTCCAATTGAAACCAGATTCAAGTGTGACTAAAATGAATCATTCTGGGCATAACAGGAGTATAAAAATATTGGACCTCTGAATAAAAAAAAACTTAGTGGAAAAATATTGGACCTCTGTAAAGAAATATTGGACCTCTATATAAAAATAACTGTGTCACCCTGTGCAAAAAACTTGAGTAGGGCTGACCCCCCCCCCCCCCCCCCCCCCCCCCCCCCCCACGAGAAATTATGTAGTCGCATGTTTTCGCATTCGCACGCACTTTCATCAGCGTCAAATTCGATTTTTGACGGAGCCCCCTCTTCAAGGGGAGGGGAGAAGTTAGTCCGAGGGCAGCCAGTCCGGGGGGCTGTACTACTAGGTAGGATGTGTTTATTAGGGTTGATTTTTTCTAGTTGGGAATTCCCCTAATGATCACATTCAATAATTAAAGGATCTTTACCCTGATACCCCTTTTAAAACTCAATACCATTGCACCACTTATCTATATGCCCCCATAGGCAACCTAGACCCCTCTTACTGGAATTCTATATTCTCTAAATTCCAAAACAGAATCACCTCTTTAAAACCCATGAACCTCACATCTTTTGGTAGAGCCCGCACAGCTCAATCATACGCGCTATCTATAATTTGGTATGCCTGAGGCCACTCCAGCCTTCCCCCCTCTCATGATTTTATCTATAAAATAACTTCTCTCTACCGCAATTTTGTCCTCAATAATCATGACAACCTCCCCAATAAATATGGCTCTGAATGCTAGAATATATAGAGAGAATTTTTCTCAACACTGCCCAACTCCACCCAAAATACGGAGGTTTACTCATGATTCCCCAATACCTAGATGTCATTAGATTCATGCATCTTGTTACAATTATCCGTTGCCCGGATTCCTCAGCTTTTCACATTCTTTCCCATCTTTCTAACATCCTCACCAAACCTTGGAACCTAGGATTATCTGGCCTCCTTTGTAATAGACCCATAATACAAAAACATATAAATAGCTCACCCCTTCTTAACAGCTTACGCAAACTTATCACTTACTGTCCTATGAATAAACTATCACATCCTCTCATTCCTCCTCTTATCCTTACTGAACCTTTATTTTTTAACCCCACTTCCTAAACTGAAAATACTGTATATAGTCTAAACTCATGGGAAAATAGAGCACTTGCCGGCATCACGATGGTACAGCATATCTGGAATACCGAAACGCAAGAATTCATTACCACTCCTAATTGGATACACCGCCTTCCTCATTTGAAGTTCAGAGAACATAAACACACACTCGTCGTCTCGTCACCTCAGCGATCCGTAATATCTCTTACATTATGCATACCTTATATTCTACCAGTCACCAAGAATACACCAACACTGATATTATAGATTCCTGGCTCAATCTTTGGGGCTGGGATAACATCGGCTCCCTTGATGACATCTCCACCTCCAAACTTTATCAGGTTCTTACTCCCATTCACTCTCCTAGATGCATTCAGCAATGGAATGATATCCTCTTGCCAGAACATAGATAATTTACTCACAAATGGTTTAAGTTCACTTGTAAACTTTCCATTCTTAGAAAAACAAAAGAAATGCTCTACTCATTACTTAACAATTCCCTACCTACCCTCTGCAAAGTGACACACACGTCCAATCAACCATGTCCTACCTGCTTGCACTCCACCGATACCATTCCTCACATTCTTGTCGAATGCCCCTTTGTCCAACCACTCTGGAAATGGGCATGCTCAATGTTTTCGTACTGGAAACCCAACGCTAGGTTCACCAACTTCACTTTCCAACTCTGGATGCATTAACTCCTTTCTAAAACTGACACTCCTCTTTGGATTTTTTTGTCAATCCCTGTCTTCAAAACCCTCTCATCTGGCGTGCTCGTTGATCTAAACTCTATTCTGATAAAACCTGGTCCTTACATTATTACATTACATTACATTACATTACATTACATTACATTACATTACATTACATTACATTACATTACATTACATTACATTACATTACATTACATTACATTACATTACATTACATTACATTACATTACATTACATTACATGTTAAAGTCTACTTGACACCGCGAGGGAGTATGAGACTCTGTGCTTTAAACAAAAACAAAAAGTACCCACAAAGCAAAAAAACCATTACATTAGGGGTGTATCGAGGACAAACAAACCAAACTCCCAACCACCGTTTTGGTGACGTAGGTATTAAACCCCCTAGAGCAGGACCCAAATCCTAACCACTTAGAGTGGCGGAGGTAAGAAGCTTAACAAATGAGAAGTCACAAGAAGAAGAAAAAAGGGATAATAAATTACGGTGCCACTAAGCAGTCCAGGGCTTCCTGTCTTGCTCTTCTACAAGTAGAAAGATAGTCGGCTAGGTTGCTCCAAAAAGTCGTAGTGCCATTTCCATTCATAAAGGTTCTGAATGTGGAATCGCAGAATTCGACATTCCATACCGTTAAGTCGGTATCCTCATGGACAGGCCTGTAAATATCTGTAAACAGCTTCTGGTAGCGGAACTATGCTCATGCTGTATAGCTCAAGGGATCTCCTCAGCCCTTGTCATGTCCAGGGATTGCAGCCCCAACATGGTTAGAATACACATCCCTAAGGCTGACAAGAAGAATCAGCACTTAACAAATAGTTTGAAATATAATTTCAGACCCGAAATTATGGAAACTTTCACCAGTATCCTTACAACAGAGGAAATGTGCAGCACATTGGCATGCATCGGGAACGTCAACGTAGGCGCTGTGGAATCCTATGAACTTTTCAATGAGGTGATAACCAAATCTCTACAGGAAGTGCATAAGAGACATGGAAAGGTGATTTCTAGCGATCAACGAGCTGGTCTACCTAGGAATGGACCGACAAACTCTTGGTATAATGCGGATTGTAGGAATCTGAGGAAACAATGGAAAGATCTCCAGAGAGAAACTGGTTACTGGTATTGATGGCCATGCTACGAAAGTAGCGAGGGCGCAATATCGGAATCTAACTAGAAGATTAAATAGAGAAGCTAAGGCCCAGAATGCTAAGTCCCTGATTGATAAGTTAAAGAAGAGTCCACGTTTGTTCTATAAGAAGTACAAGGGAAGTAGGAGTAAATTTCCCCTCATGAATGTGGAGGAATGGGCTAGATTTTCGCAAGCACCTTCCAATCTAGTGAGCATGTTCAGATAGAAGTAACCAGTGTCCCAGAAATAGACATCGCAGCTGCAAGTGTGTTGAATACCCCCATCTCTGAAACTGAGGTCTATAAGGAGCTTACAAAACTTCAAGGGAACAAAGCCGTTGGAGTAGATGGTATACCTGCTGAGTTCTATATTCCTATTAGACCAAACAGTCAAGTGAGATTACCCTTCTTACCCCCAACTCAAAACATATTAGTCCCTATAATCAAGAAACTGTTCAATCGCATCCTGAGTGATGACTATCCTAGTCAATGTGCAGATAGTGCCATTACCCCTATTCCTAAATCCAAAGGATCCCTCACTGAGTATGATAACTATAGAGGAATTGCGGTTGGATCAGTCCTACACTCCTACCTAAAATATTCTCTATGGTTTTGAATACGAGGCGGACCAAATGGGCCGAAACCAATGACAAACATGCTGTCAGCCAATTCGGTTTTAGACCCAATAGGAGCACTGTGGATGCAGCTTTTATACTGCGCCACACGGACACACGGTGGAGCTTTACCACTTTAAAAAAACCGCTATTCTGTGCTTTAATTGACCTCAGAAAAGCTTGTGGCAGTGTCAACAGAAACATCCTTTGAAGCTACCTTGAACAGATGGGTATTCTCGGCAACTACCTAAATACCCTGAGAAACATGTGTAAACAAGTCCGTATGAGAATACGTGTAGGCAATCGTACTAGCTCTGCCTTCTTAGCTGAGGCAGGCGTTAAACAAGGAGATAATCTTTCCCCGCTTTTATTTGGTCTCTTTATTGACCAACTCGAGAAGTTCTGTGCCAATAAATGTGGTGAAGAGGAAGGTATCAGAATTGCTGATAACATTTGCAGAGTAATCTTGTATGCCGATGATTTAGCTACCATGAGCGAGTCACAGTCAGGCTTACAGATTATGCTCAATTTTTGGAAGAATTCTGTCAAGCTTACAAGACGGAAGTAAATATATCTAAATCTGATGTTGTTGTATTTAATATGGTACCCAGGAGTGTGATGTAGTCGGATGTCATGTATGTATGTTACAGTCCAGGGGTAGGCCAAATAGGCTGAAGTAGTGACGTGTAATATGGCTAGGGCTGTCAAGCTTTATATCGTACGATATTTATTATATCGTGTACCGTACGATACATCATACGTTATGCTTATTATGTGAAGCGATATTATGCATATCGGGTGATGGATATTATGCGTATCGGGTGATGCGATACTATGTGTATCGGGTGATGGGTAACTTACGATATCGTATGATACACGATATAGTAGGATGCCACACTTGACAGCCCTATGTATATGTATTACATTACATTACATTACATTACATGTTAAAGTCTACTTGACACCGCGAGGGTGTATGAGACTCTGTGCTTTAAACAAAAAGAAAAAGCACCCACAAAGCAAAAAACCCCATTACATCAGGGGTGTGTCGAGGACAAACAAACCAAACTCCCAACCACCGTATATGTATATATATCGCATGGGGGGACTTGGAATTCGAAGACGAGGAGCAGACCGTGAGAAGAGTTGGCTGGACAACCATGAAACAATTCAAATCCAATTTCAAATGTTGATATTTCTATCATGATCATTGCACCACCATCTAGAAGCCTCACACATGCAGACTCAACAATAGGTCTGACGCAAATTGGGTCAGTTCGTAAAGTACATATGGTATATCACACTTAAATTCCATTATTCGCTAAATCCAAGGATCCAAAACCCAGCCAAAACCATCCTATTTCAAGTACCCACAACATATCCGTTCGTTGAGTATATATGGTATATCACACTTAAAGTCCATTGTTCGATAAATCCAAGGATTCAAAACCATCCTATTTCATGTACCCACAAAATGTTTAACGGAGGACTCAGACCTCAGAAAGTGGGTTCTTGTTTCTATCCCTACTACAATTAGTCCTTAAAAAACAGATCAACAAAATATAGTGCACCAGCTGGCACCGGTGCAGAGAAAGCGAGGGCTCAGTGTTTTTTCATCGCACGATATTTTCGGGATTATCGTACGATATATCGTGTTTACCGGGATATGTCGTACTGGTGTAGAGTTTTACCGTGTTAGGTATCGTACGATATATATCGTGCTGGGTGGAAAAGTAAGTAATTCCAGGTCGGCTTAGACTACTGCGCCATATTTTTGGGGTGTCGCGGGTTCGATCCCGGCAGGCAGACACACCTTTCTGCGCGCAGATGCTCTCGAGGGCAGCACGCTCACCGTGGCATCAGCAGCTATGCGAGTGGTGAGCGTGATTTTCCATGCACGTCAGGTGCTATAGGGTGGGTGCCATTGGTGGAAGCGTAGTTTGGTCTAGTGGTATAATTAGCAGATTTGCCTGGATTTCCTTGCACTGGGTCTGGGCCAGGGAATTCAGTATATCGCCTTACATCGTACGATATATCACGATATACACGGTATATCACGTAATACACGGTAATAGACCACGATATTACCGTGTTTTCTATCTCCATCAGTATTGGTTCATTTGACTTGATTTGTGTATGGACGTGTAAATGGTATTTCCTGTTACATCCCCTTGGTCTATACCGTAGGCGCATGATATGTTGGCGGAAAATAGAGATGGCGGATGGCACCCAAAAGGGCCTAAAATCATGGCGGATTTTAAGGTTGTCGGACGTTACAGATTTGGGGTGCTCAATAAATTGGCCCAGGGTACCAATGGCGGATGGCGGAATCCTTTTTTACATTTTTCCAATTGAAACCAGATTCAAGTGTGACTAAAATGAATCATTCTGGGCATAACAGGAGTATAAAAATATTGGACCTCTGAATAAAAAAAAACTTAGTGGAAAAATATTGGACCTCTGTAAAGAAATATTGGACCTCTATATAAAAATAACTGTGTCACCCTGTGCAAAAAACTTGAGTAGGGCTGACCCCCCCCCCCCCCCCCCCCCCCCCCCACGAGAAATTATGTAGTCGCATGTTTTCGCATTCGCACGCACTTTCATCAGCGTCAAATTCGATTTTTGACGGAGCCCCCTCTTCAAGGGGAGGGGAGAAGTTAGTCCGAGGGCAGCCAGTCCGGGGGGCTGTACTACTAGGTAGGATGTGTTTATTAGGGTTGATTTTTTCTAGTTGGGAATTCCCCTAATGATCACATTCAATAATTAAAGGATCTTTACCCTGATACCCCTTTTAAAACTCAATACCATTGCACCACTTATCTATATGCCCCCATAGGCAACCTAGACCCCTCTTACTGGAATTCTATATTCTCTAAATTCCAAAACAGAATCACCTCTTTAAAACCCATGAACCTCACATCTTTTGGTAGAGCCCGCACAGCTCAATCATACGCGCTATCTATAATTTGGTATGCCTGAGGCCACTCCAGCCTTCCCCCCTCTCATGATTTTATCTATAAAATAACTTCTCTCTACCGCAATTTTGTCCTCAATAATCATGACAACCTCCCCAATAAATATGGCTCTGAATGCTAGAATATATATAGAGAGAATTTTTCTCAACACTGCCCAACTCCACCCAAAATACGGAGGTTTACTCATGATTCCCCAATACCTAGATGTCATTAGATTCATGCATCTTGTTACAATTATCCGTTGCCCGGATTCCTCAGCTTTTCACATTCTTTCCCATCTTTCTAACATCCTCACCAAACCTTGGAACCTAGGATTATCTGGCCTCCTTTGTAATAGACCCATAATACAAAAACATATAAATAGCTCACCCCTTCTTAACAGCTTACGCAAACTTATCACTTACTGTCCTATGAATAAACTATCACATCCTCTCATTCCTCCTCTTATCCTTACTGAACCTTTATTTTTTAACCCCACTTCCTAAACTGAAAATACTGTATATAGTCTAAACTCATGGGAAAATAGAGCACTTGCCGGCATCACGATGGTACAGCATATCTGGAATACCGAAACGCAAGAATTCGTTACCACTCCTAATTGGATACACGTTCTTCCTCATTTGAAGTTCAGAGAACATAAACACACAC
Organism: Chlamydomonas sp. ICE-L; assembly: GCA_013435795.1. Classification (NCBI taxonomy): domain Eukaryota; kingdom Viridiplantae; phylum Chlorophyta; class Chlorophyceae; order Chlamydomonadales; family Chlamydomonadaceae; genus Chlamydomonas; species Chlamydomonas sp. ICE-L. Next base: position 15,999 of record JACBWV010000744.1, read on the forward strand.
TCGTCGTCTCGTCACCTCAGCGATCCGTAATATCTCTTACATTATGCATACCTTATATTCTACCAGTCACCAAGAATACACCAACACTGATATTATAGATTCCTGGCTCAATCTTTGGGGCTGGGATAACATCGGCTCCCTTGATGACATCTCCACCTCCAAACTTTATCAGGTTCTTACTCCCATTCACTCTCCTAGATGCATTCAGCAATGGAATGATATCCTCTTGCCAGAACATAGATAATTTACTCACAAATGGTTTAAGTTCACTTGTAAACTTTCCATTCTTAGAAAAACAAAAGATATGCTCTACTCATTACTTAACAATTCCCTACCTACCCTCTGCAAAGTGACACACACGTCCAATCAACCATGTCCTACCTGCTTGCACTCCACCGATACCATTCCTCACATTCTTGTCGAATGCCCCTTTGTCCAACCACTCTGGAAATGGGCATGCTCAATGTTTTCGTACTGGAAACCCAACGCTAGGTTCACCAACTTCACTTTCCAACTCTGGATGCATTAACTCCTTTCTAAAACTGACACTCCTCTTTGGATTTTTTTGTCAATCCCTGTCTTCAAAACCCTCTCATCTGGCGTGCTCGTTGATCTAAACTCTATTCTGATAAAACCTGGTCCTTACATTATTACATTACATTACATTACATTACATTACATTACATTACATTACATTACATTACATTACATTACATTACATTACATTACATTACATTACATTACATTACATTACATTACATTACATTACATTACATTACATTACATTACATTACATTACATTACATTACATTACATGTTAAAGTCTACTTGACACCGCGAGGGAGTATGAGACTCTGTGCTTTAAACAAAAACAAAAAGTACCCACAAAGCAAAAAAACCATTACATTAGGGGTGTATCGAGGACAAACAAACCAAACTCCCAACCACCGTTTTGGTGACGTAGGTATTAAACCCCCTAGAGCAGGACCCAAATCCTAACCACTTAGAGTGGCGGAGGTAAGAAGCTTAACAAATGAGAAGTCACAAGAAGAAGAAAAAAGGGATAATAAATTACGGTGCCACTAAGCAGTCCAAGGCTTCCTGTCTTGCTCTTCTACAAGTAGAAAGATAGTCGGCTAGGTTGCTCCAAAAAGTCGTAGTGCCATTTCCATTCATAAAGGTTCTGAATGTGGAATCGCAGAATTCGACATTCCATACCGTTAAGTCGGTATCCTCATGGACAGGCCTGTAAATATCTGTAAACAGCTTCTGGTAGCGGAACTATGCTCATGCTGTATAGCTCAAGGGATCTCCTCAGCCCTTGTCATGTCCAGGGATTGCAGCCCCAACATGGTTAGAATACACATCCCTAAGGCTGACAAGAAGAATCAGCACTTAACAAATAGTTTGAAATATAATTTCAGACCCGAAATTATGGAAACTTTCACCAGTATCCTTACAACAGAGGAAATGTGCAGCACATTGGCATGCATCGGGAACGTCAACGTAGGCGCTGTGGAATCCTATGAACTTTTCAATGAGGTGATAACCAAATCTCTACAGGAAGTGCATAAGAGACATGGAAAGGTGATTTCTAGCGATCAACGAGCTGGTCTACCTAGGAATGGACCGACAAACTCTTGGTATAATGCGGATTGTAGGAATCTGAGGAAACAATGGAAAGATCTCCAGAGAGAAACTGGTTACTGGTATTGATGGCCATGCTACGAAAGTAGCGAGGGCGCAATATCGGAATCTAACTAGAAGATTAAATAGAGAAGCTAAGGCCCAGAATGCTAAGTCCCTGATTGATAAGTTAAAGAAGAGTCCACGTTTGTTCTATAAGAAGTACAAGGGAAGTAGGAGTAAATTTCCCCTCATGAATGTGGAGGAATGGGCTAGATTTTCGCAAGCACCTTCCAATCTAGTGAGCATGTTCAGATAGAAGTAACCAGTGTCCCAGAAATAGACATCGCAGCTGCAAGTGTGTTGAATACCCCCATCTCTGAAACTGAGGTCTATAAGGAGGTTAGAAAACTTCAAGGGAACAAAGCCGTTGGAGTAGATGGTATACCTGCTGAGTTCTATATTCCTATTAGACCAAACAGTCAAGTGAGATTACCCTTCTTACCCCCAACTCAAAACATATTAGTCCCTATAATCAAGAAACTGTTCAATCGCATCCTGAGTGATGACTATCCTAGTCAATGTGCAGATAGTGCCATTACCCCTATTCCTAAATCCAAAGGATCCCTCACTGAGTATGATAACTATAGAGGAATTGCGGTTGGATCAGTCCTACACTCCTACCTAAAATATTCTCTATGGTTTTGAATACGAGGCGGACCAAATGGGCCGAAACCAATGACAAACATGCTGTCAGCCAATTCGGTTTTAGACCCAATAGGAGCACTGTGGATGCAGCTTTTATACTGCGCCACACGGACACACGGTGGAGCTTTACCACTTTAAAAAAACCGCTATTCTGTGCTTTAATTGACCTCAGAAAAGCTTGTGGCAGTGTCAACAGAAACATCCTTTGAAGCTACCTTGAACAGATGGGTATTCTCGGCAACTACCTAAATACCCTGAGAAACATGTGTAAACAAGTCCGTATGAGAATACGTGTAGGCAATCGTACTAGCTCTGCCTTCTTAGCTGAGGCAGGCGTTAAACAAGGAGATAATCTTTCCCCGCTTTTATTTGGTCTCTTTATTGACCAACTCGAGAAGTTCTGTGCCAATAAATGTGGTGAAGAGGAAGGTATCAGAATTGCTGATAACATTTGCAGAGTAATCTTGTATGCCGATGATTTAGCTACCATGAGCGAGTCACAGTCAGGCTTACAGATTATGCTCAATTTTTGGAAGAATTCTGTCAAGCTTACAAGACGGAAGTAAATATATCTAAATCTGATGTTGTTGTATTTAATATGGTACCCAGGAGTGTGATGTAGTCGGATGTCATGTATGTATGTTACAGTCCAGGGGTAGGCCAAATAGGCTGAAGTAGTGACGTGTAATATGGCTAGGGCTGTCAAGCTTTATATCGTACGATATTTATTATATCGTGTACCGTACGATACATCATACGTTATGCTTATTATGTGAAGCGATATTATGCATATCGGGTGATGGATATTATGCGTATCGGGTGATGCGATACTATGTGTATCGGGTGATGGGTAACTTACGATATCGTATGATACACGATATAGTAGGATGCCACACTTGACAGCCCTATTTATATGTATTACATTACATTACATTACATTACATGTTAAAGTCTACTTGACACCGCGAGGGTGTATGAGACTCTGTGCTTTAAACAAAAAGAAAAAGCACCCACAAAGCGAAAAACCCCATTACATCAGGGGTGTGTCGAGGACAAACAAACCAAACTCCCAACCACCGTATATGTATATATATCGCATGGGGGGACTTGGAATTCGAAGACGAGGAGCAGACCGTGAGAAGAGTTGGCTGGACAACCATGAAACAATTCAAATCCAATTTCAAATGTTGATATTTCTATCATGATCATTGCACCACCATCTAGAAGCCTCACACATGCAGACTCAACAATAGGTCTGACGCAAATTGGGTCAGTTCGTAAAGTACATATGGTATATCACACTTAAAGTCCATTATTCGCTAAATCCAAGGATCCAAAACCCAGCCAAAACCATCCTATTTCAAGTACCCACAACATATCCGTTCGTTGAGTATATATGGTATATCACACTTAAAGTCCATTGTTCGATAAATCCAAGGATTCAAAACCATCCTATTTCATGTACCCACAAAATGTTTAACGGAGGACTCAGACCTCAGAAAGTGGGTTCTTGTTTCTATCCCTACTACAATTAGTCCTTAAAAAACAGATCAACAAAATATAGTGCACCAGCTGGCACCGGTGCAGAGAAAGCGAGGGCTCAGTGTTTTTCATCGCACGATATTTTCGGGATTATCGTACGATATATCGTGTTTACCGGGATATGTCGTACTGGTGTAGAGTTTTACCGTGTTAGGTATCGTACGATATATATCGTGCTGGGTGGAAAAGTAAGTAATTCCAGGTCGGCTTGGACTACTGCGCCATATTTTTGGGTGTCGCGGGTTCGATCCCGGCAGGCAGACACACCTTTCTGCGCGCAGATGCTCTCGAGGGCAGCACGCTCACCGTGGCATCAGCAGCTATGCGAGTGGTGAGCGTGATTTTCCATGCACGTCAGGTGCTATAGGGTGGGTGCCATTGGTGGAAGCGTAGTTTGGTCTAGTGGTATAATTAGCAGATTTGCCTGGATTTCCTTGCACTGGGTCTGGGCCAGGGAATTCAGTATATCGCCTTACATCGTACGATATATCACGATATACACGGTATATCACGTAATACACGGTAATAGACCACGATATTACCGTGTTTTCTATCTCCATCAGTATTGGTTCATTTGACTTGATTTTAAGTGTATGGACGTGTAAATGGTATTTCCTGTTACATCCCCTTGGTCTTATACCGTAGGCGCATGATATGTTGGCGGAAAATAGAGATGGCGGATGGCACCCAAAAGGGCCTAAAATCATGGCGGATTTTAAGGTTGTCGGATGTTACAGATTTGGGGTGCTCAATAAATTGGCCCAGGGTACCAATGGCGGATGGCGGAATCCTTTTTTACATTTTTCCAATTGAAACCAGATTCAAGTGTGACTAAAATGAATCATTCTGGGCATAACAGGAGTATAAAAATATTGGACCTCTGAATAAAAAAAAACTTAGTGGAAAAATATTGGACCTCTGTAAAGAAATATTGGACCTCTATATAAAAATAACTGTGTCACCCTGTGCAAAAAACTTGAGTAGGGCTGACCCCCCCCCCCCCCCCCCCCCCCCCCCCCACGAGAAATTATGTAGTCGCATGTTTTCGCATTCGCACGCACTTTCATCAGCGTCAAATTCGATTTTTGACGGAGCCCCCTCTTCAAGGGGAGGGGAGAAGTTAGTCCGAGGGCAGCCAGTCCGGGGGGCTGTACTACTAGGTAGGATGTGTTTATTAGGGTTGATTTTTTCTAGTTGGGAATTTCCCTAATGATCACATTCAATAATTAAAGGATCTTTACCCTGATACCCCTTTTAAAACTCAATACCATTGCACCACTTATCTATATGCCCCCATAGGCAACCTAGACCCCTCTTACTGGAATTCTATATTCTCTAAATTCCAAAACAGAATCACCTCTTTAAAACTCATGAACCTCACATCTTTTGGTAGAGCCCGCACAGCTCAATCATACGCGCTATCTATAATTTGGTATGCCTTAGGCCACTCCAGCCTTCCCCCCTCTCATGATTTTATCTATAAAATAACTTCTCTCTACCGCAATTTTGTCCTCAATAATCATGACAACCTCCCCAATAAATATGGCTCTGAATGCTAGAATATATAGAGAGAGAATTTTTCTCAACACTGCCCAACTCCACCCAAAATACGGAGGTTTACTCATGATTCCCCAATACCTAGATGTCATTAGATTCATGCATCTTGTTACAATTATCCGTTGCCCGGATTCCTCAGCTTTTCACATTCTTTCCCATCTTTCTAACATCCTCACCAAACCTTGGAACCTAGGATTATCTGGCCTCCTTTGTAATAGACCCATAATACAAAAACATATAAATAGCTCACCCCTTCTTAACAGCTTACGCAAACTTATCACTTACTGTCCTATGAATAAACTATCACATCCTCTCATTCCTCCTCTTATCCTTACTGACCTTTATTTTTTAACCCCACTTCCTAAACTGAAAATACTGTATATAGTCTAAACTCATGGGAAAATAGAGCACTTGCCGGCATCACGATGGTACAGCATATCTGGAATACCGAAACGCAAGAATTCATTACCACTCCTAATTGGATACACCCGCCTTCCTCATTTGAAGTTCAGAGAACATAAACACACACTCGTCGTCTCGTCACCTCAGCGATCCGTAATATCTCTTACATTATGCATACCTTATATTCTACCAGTCACCAAGAATACACCAACACTGATATTATAGATTCCTGGCTCAATCTTTGGGGCTGGGATAACATCGGCTCCCTGATGACATCTCCACCTCCAAACTTTATCAGGTTCTTACTCCCATTCACTCTCCTAGATGCATTCAGCAATGGAATGATATCCTCTTGCCAGAACATAGATAATTACTCACAAATGGTTTAAGTTCACTTGTAAACTTCCATTCTTAGAAAACAAAAGATATGCTCTACTCATTACTTAACAATTCCCTACCTACCCTCTGCAAAGTGACACACACGTCCAATCAACCATGTCCTACCTGCTTGCACTCCACCGATACCATTCCTCACATTCTTGTCGAATGCCCCTTTGTCCAACCACTCTGGAAATGGGCATGCTCAATGTTTTCGTACTGGAAACCCAACGCTAGGTTCACCAACTTCACTTTCCAACTCTGGATGCATTAACTCCTTTCTAAAACTGACCTCCTCTGGGATTTTTTGTCATCATGCTTCAAACACCTCATCGCGTGCTCGTTATCTAAACGCGATGCTGATAAACATGGTCCTACAGATGAATTACATACATTACATTACATTCTGCAACATACATTACATTACATCATTAAATTACAGTACAGTCATACATTACATGACATCACATTACATACATTACATTACATACAGTACATGAAATTACATAGCATTACATTACATTACTTACGTTACATGCATTACATTACATTAACATTACATTACGGTACATTACTACATTAATTACTTACATTAAATTTAACATACATTACATGTTAAATCTACTTGACACGCGAGGGGTATGAGACGTGTTCTTTAAACAAAACAAAAAGTACCCCAAACAAAAAAAAAAACCATTACTTAGGGTGTATCGGGACAAACAAACAAAACACACAAACGGCCGTTTTGGTGAACGTATGTATTAACCCCTAGATAAAGGACCCAAATCTCAACCACTTAGAGTGGCGGAGGTAAGAAGCTTAACAATGAGAAGTCACAAGAAGAAGAAAAAAGGGATAATAAATTAACGGTGCCACTAAGCAGTCCAGGCTTCCTGTCTTGCTCTTCTACAAGTAGAAAGATAGTCGGCTAGGTTGCTCCAAAAAGTCTTAGTGCCATTTCCATTCATAAAGGTTCTGAATGTGGAATCGCAGAATTCCACATTCCATACCGTTAAGTCGGTATCCTCATGGACAGGCCTGTAAATATCTGTAACAGCTTCTGTAGCGGAACTATGCTCATGCTTGTATAGCTCAAGGGATCTCCTCAGCCCTTGTCATGTCCAGGGATTGCAGCCCTAACATGGTTAGAATACACATCCCTAAGGCTGACAAGAAGAATCAGCACTTAACAAATAGTTTGAAATATAATTTCAGACCCGAAATTATGGAAACTTTCACCAGTATCCTTACAACAGAGGAAATGTGCAGCACATTGGCATGCATCGTGGAACGTCACGTAGGCGCTGTGGAATCCTATGAACTTTTCAATGAGGTGATAACCAAATCTCTACAGGAAGTGCATAAGAGACATGGAAAAGGTGATTTCTAGCGATCAACGAGCTGGTCTACCTAGGAATGGACCGACAAACTCTGGTATTGGGAATCGGATTTGGGTAGGATCTGAGGAACAATGAGCAAGAGGCTCCAGGAGAGAAACGGTTAAGGGTGTATTATGCCAGGATGCTAAACGTTCTCGTAGCAGGGCGCAATATCGAATCTAACGAGACATTTAAATAGAGAAGCTAAGGTGCGCCAGAATGGCTAGTCCGGCGGATTGAGAAGTTAGAAGGAAGAGTACCACGTTGGTTCTGATACAAGGTCGCAAGGAAGGGAGTAAGTTTCCCGCCATGGAGGTGTGACGGAAGCTAGATCTTCGCATGCACCTTCCAATCTATGGAGGCATGGCAGGATAGAAGTACTGCCAATGGCCCAAATGCGACAGGTCTACCAAGCGCAGTTGTGTAGACCCATGAGTTACTCGGATACGGAGTCTATAAGGAGCTAGAAAAAAACGGCTAGAAAAGCCGGGGAGATGGATAGAACCGAGTGAGTTACTATAATTCGCGATATGCCAACAGGTCGGTCTGCACGATTAACCTTCGGTAACACCCAGCTCAAACAGCAAGAGAGTCCCAGGATCAAGATGCAAGAACGGGGCAAAATCGTGCCGAACACGAGGAGTCCGCGCAAAGCCAGGTACAATATGCACATACGCCGAGTGCAAGCAGTCGACTCAGTGATAGGTTACGGAGCACATAAAGGGAGTTGAAGGTGGGAGACAGAGCCGACAGCCTACTCAAATAAAGGAATCTCTAAGTCGGGGGGGTGAAAGCGATGGGACAACCTCGGAACATGGCAAATATAACGAAAGCATGCGGGCCCTGGGCGATGTGAGACCCAAGGCATTGGACATCAGGTATCTCACACACTGCAGGCACGCTGAGACCCGGAACCCCGAGCTTCTGAAGGCCGCAACGGGTCAGGTCCAAACAGCCTTTGAGCGACGGAACAATAGCTCCTACCTAAGAACCGAACGACAGCCGGTAGAGACGGGCATCGACGAGCTCTCGCCTTCGTACTGAGCGCTAAGATCGGTCCCCGCGTTTATTGGTCGCTTTATGACTCACTCGAGAGTTCTGTGCCAATAATGTGGTGAAGGAAGGTAATCAGAAGCGGAACATTTGCATTCTTGTACGCCGATGATTTCTACCCTGAGCGATTCACGTCACTTACAGAGTAGCTCAATTTTTGGAAGATCTGTCAAGCTTCAAGACGGAAGTAAATATATCTAAATCTGATGTTGTTGTATTTAATATGGTACCCAGGAGTGTGATGTAGTCGGATGTCATGTATGTATGTTACAGTCCAGGGGTAGGCCAAATAGGCTGAAGTAGTGACGTGTAATATGGCTAGGGCTGTCAAGCTTTATATCGTACGATATTTATTATATCGTGTACCGTACGATACATCATACGGTATGCTTATTATGTGAAGCGATATTATGCATATCGGGTGATGGATATTATGCGTATCGGGTGATGCGATACTATGTGTATCGGGTGATGGGTAACTTACGATATCGTATGATACACGATATAGTAGGATGCCACACTTGACAGCCCTATGTATATGTATATGTATATATATCGCATGGGGGGACTTGGAATTCGAAGACGAGGAGCAGACCGTGAGAAGAGTTGGCTGGACAACCATGAAACAATTCAAATCCAATTTCAAATGTTGATATTTCTATCATGATCATTGCACCACCATCTAGAAGCCTCACACATGCAGACTCAACTATAGGTCTGACGCAAATTGGGTCAGTTCGTAAAGTACATATGGTATATCACACTTAAAGTCCATTATTCGCTAAATCCAAGGATCCAAAACCCAGCCAAAACCATCCTATTTCAAGTACCCACAACATATCCGTTCGTTGAGTATATATGGTATATCACACTTAAAGTCCATTGTTCGATAAATCCAAGGATTCAAAACCATCCTATTTCATGTACCCACAAAATGTTTAACGGAGGACTCAGACCTCAGAAAGTGGGTTCTTGTTTCTATCCCTACTACAATTAGTCCTTAAAAACAGATCAACAAAATATAGTGCACCAGCTGGCACCGGTGCAGAGAAAGCGAGGGCTCAGTGTTTTTTCATCGCACGATATTTTCGGGATTATCGTACGATATATCGTGTTTACCGGGATATGTCGTACTGTTGTAGAGTTTTACCGTGTTAGGTATCGTACGATATATATCGTGCTGGGTGGAAAATGTAAGTAATTCCAGTCGGCTTAGACTACTTACTTGCGGCCATATTTTTGGGGTGTCCGCGGGTGGAAAAAAACTTGTGGAAAAATATTTGACTCTGTAAAGAATATTTGAACCTCATCAAAATACTGTGTCCCACCCTGTGCAAAAACTTGAGAGGCTGACGCCCCCCCCCCCCCCCCTCCCCCCCCGCCTCCACCCCCCCCACCCCCCCCCGCCTCCCCTACCTATAAATAAGAGGCTTACTCATATCTATTTTTTCAGTCCAGTGTTAGCCAAATAGGCTAAAGAAGTGCCAACTGAGCGACAAGATGGGACTTTCACTGTGGGCGAAGCCCCATGATTCCGACAGTTTCTGGCACAGATCTGTCAGTTCCAACGACACTAGGTTGCGCCAGCTTTGGCTGAATACGGTAGCCAGTCAGGGTGGAGCTTGGCCTAGAAGGCTGGCTGTTATACCTAAAAAGAAAAAACACTGAAGGGTGCCACGTCACTCCAACCTTTCTTATAAACTACTTAGTCTGTCAATGCATCAGAAAACCCCTCATCATCAGGATATGTATGCATTTGTACAGAACGAAATTTAAAAGAAAATCAATGAGCAGCCGTCAGGAATGAAGGGAGTTGTCTAAAGGGCGTAACTACCCCCCAACTGTGTGTACTGCACTGACCGTATTGTCCTGGCGAAATGTTGGCGGATGGCCCAATCCGCCAGCGCTCCCCGCCTGGCAAAAAATCATCTCATCCGCCATCATATCATGCGCCTACGTTACTGATTTTCCCCCAAAAGGATCTAAAAATATCGTACGGTATCGATATCGTATGATATACCACGATATATCGCACGGCAATTGAAAACACCGTACGATTATTGACAGCCCTATATTATATGGCAAATCCTAAAATCCGGCCGAAGACGAAGTGGAGCTTAATATAGTTATAATGCTTGGGAGAATAGGAATATCTATCCAATACTTTGGTTGGCCCTTATTGTGGTAAAAAAGAAAAAGAAAAATCATTATACAATGTACCCTCGTAGACATGTATGTTTCCGAGTCGAGGATTTGGGCTCAATTCTCAAACAATTAATCGACGGTGAGGCATCCCGGAGTTGTCTGAACATTATTTAAGCCATGGAAGAATTCAATCCATTTCGACTATTCGACTCATATGGGCGCATCCGATTTAGCCCCTGCCAAGATGAGAATGTGAAAATAGTCGGAGATCTTGGAATTGATTGCTGCTAAAAATGCCAGATCAAAGCAGCTCGACAGCACAGCTCAACGCCGTAGCTCGACAGCTCAGCTCAAACAGCTCGACTGCACAGCTCAACGGCACGGCTCAACAGCTGGACAGCACAGGGAACTGGGGGGTCAAAATCAGAGTCGAAATTATAAAAATGTGATCCATCAACCGGAACCAACGGCGTCTTCTCTTCTGAGACTGACAGGCCCTCTGCTGACAGGACCAGGCGGGGGACAGGTGAGGGGACTATGCTCTGCTACAGTATGGCCCCGTTTCTGTGCTCGGCCGGTCGACGGAACTGGACGGGTAACAAGCGGGTTCAAGGTCTGCACGCGTCTGCTCGTCGGAAATCTAGGCCTCGAGTCATCGGAACGAGGAGCCCCTCATCAGAAATCATTGCTTCAAGAGAAGCCTTCCCTGTGCGATAGCACGGAAGGGGATGCCAGGCGCCTGGAAGCGTCTGACGAACAGGGGCAGGTGAGGTCAGACGCCAGAGCTTCTAGAAGGGTTCGGTTGTGTAGCTGAATTATTGTGGGGACTCAAAGATCAATTCTATAATCCCATGAAGTGTGGTTGCGCACTCCTACCGGCTGTGCTTTTACTAGGGGGTTGGCCGATCGGGTTGCGCACTCTACCGGCTGTGCTTTTACTATGGGATTGCCAGAGGCAGGGATGATCCAGGTTGCAAGTGGACATCGCGCTGATTCAGCCTTTCAGTTTCTGATGATGATGGCTACATTATCCTGGTGCCCTGCTAAGCTGCTGCTCTTGTGTGCCCGCAGAAAGCATCATCAGGGTCGACTGGTCATTGGGTCGGCATCTCCTGTGGGATTGGCTCCGCCTTACATATCGACGAAATCCTCGAGTCTAGACCCGGAACCGACCGGAACCATGTTCGGAACGGAATCACGACTTCATGCGACTTCAGGCCACATCTGTTGATCAATCCAGGTCATGCGTAAAAAACAACACCCTAACTCGATAAGGTCGCGAGCAAGGTCGTGAATCCACTCCATATATCCGCTGCACATCCGACATTCCCTACCGTGGCATAGGAATCGACAATTCTGTCCGTTTGTGGCTCCGAGAATATAGCATGAAACAGGCGCTGCAGGTTGGGATATCTGAAGGTTATGAACAAGCTAGCCCACCATAATGCCCACCACGGAGGCATGCCCACGCCACCTAGCCAAAGCGACAGCTCGACAAACAGAGTTCCCTATCATGCCTCGTCCTACAGAAAACCATTCACTCTGCCACGCCTGGACTGATATCTGCGTCCGGACGCAGATACGCGTTTGAGCTCTAAGAATCTTGGACGCAACGACCTCATCGGTGAGCATCACGTGAACGGCCGTCTCACAGACGTTAACCTGCAACCTCCTCGACCCTATTTCACCTCACGCACAACCATTTCCGGCGAAGCCCTTTTCTCTCTTTCCCTTGTTCGCGCTCCCATCCCTTATTTGAGCTGCTTCCAGCTGCAACGCCGCTTTGCTGCGTTTTTTTAAAAGAAAATCGAGAGCTTCCCTCCACTCACACCTTCCTTCGCACGCCCCACAGATACTTCCCACCAGATACTTCCCACCAGATACTTCCCTGCTTCCACCTCCCTTCTGTACAGCACTTCTATCACCAGCAGCTGTGGGCCAGAAGACCATTTCCAACACGTGCATCATTAGCGTTTGAGTTCGCTGCTCTCGGAGCCCATAGCTAACAGCACGAGCCACACGACGTCACGACGGACTAGCTTCAAGAAATCGCCAGCAACAAGGTCGCCCTAGGGTCCGATGCGAGATGGCTTTGTGAACATTAGCGCTAGCGCGATTGGAGAGACGTGCTGTTTTAAAAATGCCAAGGTAGGTGGATTTCCAGGATGCGGTGTCCGGGAAACGCGATACAGATCTATGATGGGGGTGGTGGGTAAGTGGCTTGCCCCTTTGGCTCTGAGCAACTCTGGGCTGTAAAGATACTAGAGCTGGCTTCCTGAAATTGTTCCTTTTATTGTCGGACTTGTTTATAGAGCTTGTTAGTAAAAGCCTTGCATTCACAGACATGACTGTTTTCAAGCTGATCAACTAGTTGTACGAGTCAGTTGTATGATCATTGACAAAGAGCAAGTAGGATCAGTGTAAGGGAGGATAACTATATGGAATGTGTTAGAATCCAAGACGATTGGAGGTCAGGGGTAGGTTCGGAGGGGTGGGGGTACCAGGCAGTGCTGCCCTGGTCACTGTTTTCCTTTCGGCTGTGAGCAGCAGTCTAGGCAGCCTCCCCTGGCTGGCTAAATCAACCAAACCTAAAGGCAATCCTAGTGTACCTTGAAGCTGAGGTGATCAGCTTCCTAGCGCTTGCTGAAATTTGATGGCTTATCCAAGGGGCTGGCACAGGGAGCTGCCTAGATACCTACCCCTATGCCGAAAAGAAAAATAGTGGCCCTGGTCTGACCTGCCCTGCAATACCACTCACTCCAACCCACTCCAGCCCGCTCTAACCCTTGCTGCAATTTCTGCAGTGTGGCTACCATGACAGGCGTCCCTGTTACCTTCTTAGACCACTTCCTGGGGCAGCAGCAACAGGAGCAACAGCAGCAGCAACAACAACAGCAGCAGCAGGAGCAACAGCAGCAACAACAGCAGCAGCAGCAACAGCAGCAACAACAGCAACAACAGCAGCAGCAACAACAACAACAACAACAACCGCAGCAACAGCAGCAGCAACAACAACAACAGCAGCAGCAGAATACTGAGGGTGATGCAAGCAGCCCTGAAGCTCAAGCCAGCCGACGTGTTTACACCAGCATTGATGATTTTGTGAAGAAGGTTGAGCTCTATCGGGGGCTAGTATCAACTGTGTACAAGGCCCAGGAGAAGGCCACAGCTAGTCCTGTGGTGATCAAGTGCTATCATAAAAGAAGGATGTTGGAGAAGCACTACCGCAAATTGGAACGCGAGGTATGTAGGTTTATTGGTCCCTGGCAATATTATTTGTACTGCCTAAGACGGAGAGCAGCCAAATTGCTGGCTGGAGCCATGTAACCAAGTTCAGGTTTAAGTATGTTGGCTTGATGTTTCGGGTCAGGGGTGTTTGATCCTGGTGGGGGTGAAGGAAGACAGAAGTGTGGAATGCAGTAGGGTTGGGATGAAAAAGAGAAGAAGACATTTTGTCGTTGTTAACGTTTAACTGGTATTTTTTGTTTTTTAAATGCGAAAACGTGATTAGCCAATTGCTGGGCTAAGCTTGTACCCAGATTCAAGTCAAATATGGCGGATGCAGGGTTGGGATGCAGGGAGAGGATGTGACACCTGTTGAAGTTTTCCCCCCTGGTTTATATTACATTAAGGGCGCCTGGAGGCGCGTCCCGAATGAAATTGTAAACGTAATGAATTTAATTTGATCTGATTGTAATTTTATTTGATGTTGTTTGATTTGATTTAATTGGATTTAATTGGATTTGTTTTTTGGCACTCTGAATTGTTCATATGTTGTAGGAGGAATAGGCTTACAAGTTGATTTCCCTGGTTTATATAACATATAGGAATGTGGTTGGCCCCAGTGCAAGCAAACGGGCTGGACCCCTCAACCTCATGCCTCGTAATAAGGTGTACTATTTATTTATATAATATATCTGAATATATAATATATTTAAATGTCAAGCACAATATCGTACAATGACAATACCGATGTTTCCCGTGTGGGCACCGTACGATATTTCCAAATGTCGTACTCACACAAATATGGTAACCACCCTCATGTAACATAGAGCAGTCCTCTTGCTTGAGGCTTTTCTTTGTTTGTTTGAAATTATGTTTCAGCCTCAACCCAGGTGGTTGTTGTTGTTGTTGTTGTTGTTGTTACAGTCCAGGGGTAGGCCAAATAGGCTAAAGGGACTTGCCCAACCATGACAGGAGGGACTAAAACGAAAAAGCATCAGAACCCTAAAATATAAGCTAAAACCATAAAACCCTAAAAGATACAATTTAAATCATAAATCCTAATTGTACGCTGCAGTTTATCTGAATGATCCTGACCAAGGCTACTACGTAAACCTAAAACAAAACCTCAACTTAAATGTACGCTGCAGTTGAACAGCTCTTCATCTGCCAAGGGCTAATACGTTAACCCAAACTAAACCCTAAACAACCCTAAAACGTACCGGCATTTGACCAGCCGAATGCGACAAGGGGTATGCGGACCCTAAAACCCAAACCCTAACGCCAAACGTACGCTGCAGGTTTGAACCAGCATGAATCCTGTTCAAGGGCAAGGATGTAAACCCTAAACCCCAAACCCCAAACGCCAGGTGAACAGCATGAATCAGACCAAGAGCAAATACGTAAACCGCATAACCCGAACCCTAAAATCTAAACCCTAAAAGGTACGCTGCAGGTGAACAGCATGAATCTGACCAAGGGGGAGTACATGAACCCTAAACCTCAAAACGTACGCTGCAGGTGAACAGCATGGATCTGACCAAGGGGGAGTACGTGAACCCTAAACCCTAAACCCTGACTCCGACCTAAAACGTAACACTGCAGGTGACAGGCATGACTTAACCAACCAAAGGCAATCCGTAAACCGCAAACCCCAAACCCTAAACCCTAAAACGTACGCTGCAGGTGAACAGCCTAATCTTACCAAGAGGGCAAGTACCTAACCCTAACCCCCAAACTAACCCCTAAAACGCACGCGCAGGTGAACAGCATGAATTCTTACCAAGGCAAGTACTAAACCTAACCCCTAAACCTAACCCCTAAAACGTACGCTGCAGGTGAACAGCATGAATCTGGCCAAGGGGGAGTACGTGACTGAGCTCTTCTCATACTTTGAGGATGATGACTGCATCTACCTAGTCATGGAGTACTGTTAGGGAGGACCTGTTCAAATAGCCTTGGCTTAAGGAGGGGTGGTAGGCTGGATGAGCAATACGTCAGTGGT
>JACBWV010000056.1:0-12748 GCA_013435795.1 Chlamydomonas sp. ICE-L
AACTCAGCCGCAGCATCCGCATCATCCCTACAGCATCCTCATCACTCATATCACTGCATGCATCCCTCACAGCTCATCAGCCTCACATCCTCATCAACCCTCATCATCCTGCGACATCGCCTCATCAATCCTCTCATACTCATCTCCTCATCATCCACTACACGCTCATCCAGCCCCCGCATCCTCCATCAACCTCATCATCACAGCACTCCCCTCATCAGCCCTCATCAAGCCGCATCATCCCGCATCTCCTCATCATCCCACATCCTCAAAGCTCCTCCTCACCTCACATCCTCATCATCCTCAGCATCCTCATATCATCATCAACTCCTCAGCATCCTCAGCATCCCTCATCATCATCCTCATCCATCATCCTCATCAGCATCCTCATCATCATCCTCATCCATCACCATCAATCCTATCATCCTCAAGCATCCTCACCATGCCTCATACATCCTAGCATCCATCTCATCAGCACTCATCAGCTCATCATCCTCATCGCCATCCAATCATCCGCACAGCCTCATCATCCCCCCAATCAAGCCCGCCTCAGCCTCATCAGCCTACCTCATCCTCATCATCCGCTCATCCGCAGCATCTCATCATCCCATCACGCCGCAAGCAAGCCCCCTATCAGCCGCATCAGCCGCAGCAACTACAGCACTGTCAGTCATCCTCAAGCATCCTCATCCTCATGCCCAACCCTCACTCCTCAGCCGCAGCCCTCAACCGCAGCCGCAACCGCAGCCTCAGCCGCAGCGGCGGACCGCATGCGCATGCCTCATCCTCCGTCCCGCTATCCCACCTCCCAGCCTCACCGCATCCCCAAGCCGCAGCCGCATCCTCAGCCGCATCCATCCTCCATACTCCTCAACATCCGGTCAGTCCCCAGCAATCCGCATCATCTATCATCCAGCAGCCGCACATCCCAGCACCCTCATCACCCTCATCATCCGCACAGCCCCAGTCATCCGCTAGCAGCCGCAATCAGCGCATCATCCGCATCACCTCAGCGCCCATCATCTCATCATCCTCAGCACCTCAGCAGCCCCACATCCTCATTCCATCCCAACATCCTCTCATCCCACCCCTCATCCTCCTCATCATCCTCAATCATCCTCCACATCATCCGCATCATCCTCATCAATCCTCATCACCCAGCCATCCTCAGCATCCTCATATCCTCATCAGCCGCATCATGCCTCATCAGCCTCTCTCCCCAGCATCCTCTCATCCTCCTCATCCCATCGCCTCATCATCCCCCTCATCATCCCATCTCCGCATCATCCCCCCCTCATCCCATCATCCTCATATCCCATCATCCTCAAGCATCCCCATCATCCTCCATCACCTCATCATCCTACATCCTCATCCACAATCCTCTCATCCTCATCGATCTCGATCAGCCTCATCATCCTCCATCAGCCCTCATCATCCTCATCGCCCAGTCAGCCGCATCATCCTCTCAGCCCATCATCCTCATCATCTCCAGCATCCCTCATCATCCGCCTCATCACTCATCGGCCCCCATCAGCCTCAGCATCCTCATCACCGCAGCATCCGCTCAGCCCATCATCCGCAGCATCGCAGCAGCCTCATCATCCCATCATCCGCGTCCCCTCAAACGTCATCCTCTCATCCGCATCATCCGCATCATCCTCATCATCCGCATCAGCCTCAGCAGCCTCAGCATCCGCAGCTCCCTCATCATCCTCGCATCCGCAGCGCCTCATCAGCCTCATCAAAGCCGCAGCACAGGCCTCCACATCCTCATCAGCCCTCATCATCCCAGCATCCGCCAGCAATCCCGATCATCCTCACACTCCTCTATCAGCCGCAGCCCTCATCAGCCTCTCGCCTCATGCATCCTCATGCACGCCGCCAGCAGCCTCAGCAGCCGCAGCGCCTCAGCATCCGCAGCTGCCTCACATCAGCGTCAGCAGCGCATCAGCCGCGCGCCTCATCAGCCGCAGCCACCGCAGCTCCCTTCAATCGCCGCAACAGCCGCAGCAGCCCATCAAGCCGCAGCATCCGCATCACAGCGCAGCCGCAAGCGCCATTCATCAGCCTTCAGCAGCCGCAGCTCCGCATCTCCTCAGCAGCCTCTTCCAGCCTCGATCAGCCGAGCATCCCGCAGCACCAGCTCAGCAGCCCACAGAAGCCTCGCATCCTCAGCATCATCCCCATACTCAGCACCGCAAGCAGCCCCGCATCAAACTCCAATCGCAGCCGCATCATCCTCAGCAGCCCGCATCCAGACCTCATCAGCTCCTCACCGCAGCAGCCCCGCTCATCCTCATCAGCCGCAGCAGCCCAGCAGCCTCATCAGCGCTCATCCGCAGCAGCCGCAGCAGCCGCAGAACTGCATCATGCCCCATCAGCCTCAGCCGCATACTCAGCCGCTAGCTCAGCCTCAGCCGCAACCAGAATCCCTCAACCGCGCCATACAGCGCTCAGCCGCACTGAGCCTCACCAGCATCGCACCGCAGCCGCATCCCGCAGCCTACACCTCAGCTCAGCCTCAGCCTCCAATCCCTCAGCCTCACCGCCAGCCGCATCCTCATCCTCATCATCCGCAGCCGCCGCCGCCGCAGCACCCGCAGCAGCCCACGCAGCCTCAGCAAGCCCAGCAGCCTCATCATCCTCATCATCCGCACCGCAGCCGCACGCATCCCTCTCTCCTCAGCAGCGCACATCCCGCATCACCCACAATCCCTCATCAGCCGCATCAGCCCAGCATCCGCAGCAGCTCAGCATCCGCAGAAGCCCTCAGCAGCCGCAGCGCATCCTCTCGCCTCGCATCCCCGCATCATCCGCAGCATCCGCAGCAGCCTCATCATCCTCATCAGCGCATCAGCCTCATCAGCCGCGCAGCCTCCAGGACGCCCAGCATCCGCAGCAGCCCCTCAGCAGCCCTCATCAGCCTCATCATCCCTCAGCACAACCGCAGCAGTCCCGCTCGCCGCAGCGCCCATCAGCCTCCAGCAGGCCGCAGCGCCTCAGCATCCTCCCAGCAGCCCAGCAAGCCGCAGCAGCCCATCAGCCCTCATGCAGCCGCAGCAGCCTCAGCAGCCGCAGCAGGCCTCAGCAATCCGCAGCAGCCGTCACATACCGCATCACCAGCCGGCAGCAGCCCGACAGCATCCCGCAGCATCCGCATCAGCCCGCGCAGCACCGCAGCAGCCTCAAGCAGCCGCGGAGCAGCCGCAGCACCGCCATCAGCCGCATCCGCCGCAGCAGCCGCATCAGCCGAGCAGCCGCCTACCTCAGCAGCCGCAGCATCCGCCATCCGCAGCAGCGCAGCAGCCTCCATCCTCAGCCCGCATCCTCAAGCCGCGCTCATCCTCAACCGAACCTCACTCGCAACCGCAAGCCGCAGCTCATCCGATCCGCCATCCTCAGCCGCACCCCGCCGCAGCCTCATCCAAAGTCCTCAACCGCATCCGCATCCGCACGCCTCATCAATCCGCAGCCGCAGCCGCACCGCATCCTCAAGCAAGCCTCAGCCGGCGCCTCCTCTCATACCTCAGCAGCCGCATCGCCTCATAATCCGCAGCATCCTCATGCGCCGCTCAGCCGCAGCAAGCCCTCACTCCGCATGCAGCCGCGCAGCCGACAGCAGCCGCATCAGCCGCAGCATCCCAGCAGGCCCATCACGCATCAGCCGCATCCGCCCAGCCATCAGCCGCATCACCGCATCGACGCGCAGCCTGCCATCCTCATCAGCCGCGCAAGCCGCAGCAGCCGCATCAGCCGCAGATCCCCGCATCCTCAGCACTCAAGCCCCAGCCTCAGCAGCCGCAGCAGCCCGCAATCCGCTCCTCAGCAGCCTCAAGGGCCCCCTGCAGCCGCAGCATCCTCAGAGCGCCGCACCAAGCCTCAGCCTACCATCAGCCCGCCAGCACAACCTCAAGCAGCCGCAGCATCCGCAGCAGCCCAGCAGCCTCAGCAGCCTTGACAGCAGCGTCAGCAAGACGCAGCAGCCCGCAGCAGCCGCAGCAGCCTCAACTCCATCCTCACTCACGTCCATCACCCGCATCAGCCCAGCATCCTCAGCCTCATCAGCCTCATCAGCTCATAGCCTCTCGCCGCATCTCCTCATCACCTCCGCATCATCCTCATCCAGCCTCATCGCGCATCCATCCCCCTCATCCCAGTCCGCCGCAGCACCGCCCCTCAGCATCCGCAGCTCCCATCAATCCTCAGCCATCCCCGCCCGCCATCCGCATCAGCCGCATCCAGACTCACGCTTCCGCATCATGCCTCACTCAGCCCGCAAATCACCGCCACAGCATCCTCAGCACAGCCTCATGCAGCCGCATCCATCCTCATCATCGCGCTCAGCCGCATCACGCATCAGCCCGCTCCGCAGCAGGCGCATCCAGCCGCATCATCCCTCATCAAGCCTCCATCAGCCTCGCACATCCTCTCAGCCTCATCATCCCCATCTCGCTCATCATCCTCATCAGCCTCAGCATCCGCAGCACTCATCAATCCTCATCCCAGCCTCCGCTCTCAGCATCCACTCCCTCTCTCCTCATCAGCCCCACACTCCCTCATCCTCATCAGCCGCCACAGCCGCATCGCTCATCACATCCGCTCCACCGCCTCAATGCCTCAGCAGCCTCATCATCCGCATCATCCCCCTCATATCCGCAGCCTCAGCAGCCATCATCATCCTCATCAGCCCATCAGCCGCAACAAAATCCGCAGCAGCCATCCCGCAGCATCCGCACATCCTCACTCCGCCGCAGCCATCCTCGCAGCCGCATCAGCCCACCAGCGCCCATCATCCCTCACATCCTCATCACCTCATCATCCCACATCCTCACATCAGCAGCATCCCTCATCAGCCGCATCCAGTCCTCATCATCCCCATCATCGCATCACATCCCTCATCAAATCCTCAGCAGCCTCATCATCCGCAGCTCCGCATCAGCCTCCTCGCCGCCCAGCATCCTCATCAGCCCTCACCTCACTCAGCCCCGCATCCATCCTCAGCGCTCCGCAATCATCCGCATCTACCGCCATCTCCCTCAGACAGGCCGCAGCCACCTCAGCACGATCCTCAACACGTCCCATCATCCTCATCACAGCCTCATCAGCCTCATCATCTATCAGCCCCACCCTCCACAACTCAGCCGCATTCGTCCTCATCATCCTGCATCACATCCCTCATCAATCCGCAATCCATCCTCATCAGCCCCCTTCATCGCGCCGCATCCTCTCATCACCCTGCATCATCCCGCTACCATGTCAAGCCCTCCAATCATCCCTCATCATCCGCATCTAGCCTCAATCCTCATCACCCCCATCCATCCCTCATCACGCCCTATCGATCCGCAAGCCGCACTCATCCTCATATCCTCATCAGCCCGCCATTCATCCTCCCCCCAGCATCCTCAGCATCCCTCACGCCCCCAGCATACTCAGCGCCCCTCAGCACTCCTTCATCAATCCTCATCAGCCTCAGCAGCCCTCATCATCCGCATCATCCGCCATCAAGCCCTCATCATCCTCATCATCCCTCATCATCCTCCTCATCCTCATCATCCCTCATCATCCTCATCATCCTCATCATCCTCATCATCCTCATCATCCTCATCATCCTCATCATCCTCATCATCCTCATCATCCTCATCATCCTCATTCGATCCTCATCTCCGCTCAATCCCCTCTCCATCCTCATCTCCCTCAAGCAGCCTCATGCAGCCTCATCACTCCCACGTGTTGCCCTGGGGGGCATTAAGCAGGGGGGAGACGCACAACATACAAAGAAAACCAAACAACACTGGGCCCGGGGGGGGCAACAAGTTGTGGCCGCTTGGGTGTGGCCAATCGTTTTTGCCTGGGCAACGGTTGTTTTCAAACCATCCTCAATCCATTCCTCATCATCCTCACTCACCCCTCATCATCGCAGCCAGCCTCAGCATCCTCATCAATCCATCCATCCCGCCTCATCACCTCATCACTCCCCATCACTCCTCAGCATCCGCAGCCATCATCCTCATCATCCTCATCACCTCATCATCCTCATCATCCTCATCATCCTCATCATCCTCATCATCCTCATCATCCTCATCATCCTCATCATCCTCATCATCCTCATCATCCCTCATCATCCTCATCATCCCGCACCCAGCCCATCACCACTCATCAGCCTCAGCAGCCCTCATATCCTCACAGCCCTCATAACCTCAGCAAGCCTCTCAGCTCCAACTCACCGCGCATCCGCCTCAATCCCCTCCAAATCAGACCATCAGCCTCAAATCCCTCATCATCCCTTCATCAAAAGCCGCTCATCCCCATCAGCCCACCACCCTCACAACGCCCATTCAATCATCAGCCTCCTCCATCCGCCTCACTCCTCCCCCGCAACATCATCTCATCCCCACGCCGCAACCCGAGCCTCAAACCGCAGTCCTCATCCTCGCCGCATCCCTCCGCCCTCATGCTACCTCTCCCTCACCCCTCGCCTCTCACGCCGCTCCCTCAGCCAACTCAAGCCTCCCATTCCCTCATCCTCAAGCGCCTTCACTCTCATCCTCATGACCTTCCATCCTCATTCATCCTCACATCATTCATCCTCAGCATCCGCATCATCCTCAGTCCCTCCTCCTCACAGCCTCATCATCCTCAGCATCTCAGCATCCCAATGCAAGTCCTCATCTCCTCAGCACTCCCTCCCCAGCACTCCCTCATCATCGCACCACTTCCTCCCATCAGCCTCATCAGCCCTCTCCTCCCCCTCCACTGCCAGCATCAGCAGCATCCGCATCCATCCTCATCAGCCGCGCAGCCTCAGCAGCCTCATCCACAGCACGCGCATCCGCAGCTACCGCAGCACCGCCATCAGCCCGCATCTCATCAGACCGCATCATCCCCCCATCATCCTCAGCATCCGCATCATCCCCCATCCCCCATCATCCCCCATCATCCCCATCATCCCCAGTCAGCCTGCATCACCACGACCACAGCATACCCATCAGCCCTCAAAGCTCCCACCATCATCCTCACTCATCCCATCACTCCGCAAGCACAGCCCTCATCAGCCTCACATCAGCCAGCACTCAAGCCTCCATCATCTCCCTCAGTCAATCACGCAGCCCAGCAAAGCAGCCCTCATCACCTCATCAGCCTCATCATCACTCATCCTCCCGCAATCATCCCTCACTCAGCCACCAGGCACTCCCTCACATCCTCATCATTCCGCATCCAGCCTCAAGCAGCCTCATCAAGCCTCAGCATCCTCATATCCGCACAGCCTCATCAACTCCCATGCCTCCTCACTCATCTCATCCACCTCTCATACGCAACCGCATACCGCATCATCCTCATCATACCTCAGCATTCCTCATCATCCACAGCAGCCTCAGCACCATCATCATCTGCAGCCTCCTCAGCTCTCATCATCCTCAGCATGCCGCAGCAGCCGCATCATCCTCACAAGCCCTCATCCATCCCGACCCCTCATCCTCAGCAACCCGCATCAGCCTCAGCATCCGAAATAACTCATCATCTCAGCATCCTCGATCACACTCAGCATCCGCAGCATCCTCAGCATCCGCACGCAGCCTCATCATCCTCACTCATCCTCCATCAGCCGCTAATCACTCCCGCAGCATCCATCAGCACTCATACATCCTCAGCAGCCCGCATCCATCGCCTCAGACCGCATCCGTCCTCATCATCGGCATCAGCCGCAGCATCCTCCATCGCCGCCACAGCATCCCGCCAGCCTATCATCCTCAGCAGCCCTCATCAGCCGCAGACATCCCGCATCAGCCCTCCTCATCCGCAGCAGCCCCGCAGCAGCCCTCATCGTCCTCGCATCTCCTCACATCCCTCATCACTCCGCAGCAGACTCATCATCCGCAGCAGCCTCAGCATCCGCAGCATCCCACATCATCCTCCACTCAAGCGCCCCTCAGCGCCTCACTTCAAGCCGCAGCATCCCTCAATCACTCCAACCAC
Organism: Chlamydomonas sp. ICE-L; assembly: GCA_013435795.1. Classification (NCBI taxonomy): domain Eukaryota; kingdom Viridiplantae; phylum Chlorophyta; class Chlorophyceae; order Chlamydomonadales; family Chlamydomonadaceae; genus Chlamydomonas; species Chlamydomonas sp. ICE-L. The sequence goes on from JACBWV010000056.1 coordinate 7,975, forward strand.
CGCCGCACATCCTCATCAGCCTCATCAGCCTCAGCCCGCCCGCAATCACGCCTCCATCGCCGCAGCAGCCGCAGCAGCCGCAATCAGTCCCCGCATCATCCCACGCAGCCCTCACGCCCCCTCAGCATCCTCATGCACTCCGCAAGCACGCTCATCAATCCTCATCAGCCCGCATCCGCAGCCTCATCCTCCAGTCATCAGCAGCATCCTGCAACCGCATCCCTCAACCTCATCCGCAGCCGCAGCCGTAGCCGCAGCCGCAAGCCGCGCCACACCCGCAGCCGCAGCCTAAGACCCCTCTTCCACCTCAGCCGCAAGACCGCAGCCTCAGCCGCATCCCCTGCATCCGAGGCCTATCAGCCTCAGACCGCCCGCCCCTCAGCAAGCCCGCAAGCATCCCACCACATACCACTCATCCTCATCATCCTCATCATCCTCATCATCCTCATCATCCTCATCATCCTCATCATCCTCATCATCATCCTCATCATCCTCATCATCCTCATCATCCTCATCATCCTCATCATCCTCATCATCCTCATCATCCTCATCATCCTCATCATCCTCATCATCCTCATCATCCTCATCATCCTCATCATCCTCATCATCCTCATCATCCTCATCATCCTCATCATCCTCATCATCCTCATCATCCTCATCATCCTCATCATCCTCATCATCCTCATCATCCTCATCATCCTCATCATCCTCATCATCCTCATCATCCTCATCATCCTCATCATCCTCATCATCGCGCAGCAAGCCCATCAGCCTCATCACCTACAGCACCGCATCACCTCATCATCCTCCATCAATCCGCATCATCACACTCATCACCCTCATCAAGCCTCATCAAGCCTCCCATCCAGCCGCATCATCCCGCTATCACTCCCTCATCAATCTCAATCCCTCATCCCTCCCATCGCCTCATCATCCTCATCAGCCTCATCATCCTCCATCATCCTCTCATCCTCATCACATCCTCAATCATCCTCAGCACACTCCTCTACTCATCCTCCAATATCCTCGACATCCCTCATCATAACCATCCTCCTCTCACTCCTCCATCATCCCCTCATGCAATCCCATCATCACTCACTCACCCTATCAGCCTCATCATCCTCCATCGCCTCACCTCATCCTCCTCCCTCGTCCCCTTCACTCCTCAACCTCATCCTCACCTCACCATCCCACTCCCATACCCACTCAGTCCTCATCCTTATCCCCGCCCAAGAAGAGCCTCATCCCGCAGCCGCGCCTACCTAAACCTCATCCGCAGCCGCATCCTCATACTCCATCCTCATCTCATCCGCAGCCTCATCCTCATCAGCCTCACCGCCGCAGCCTCATCAGCCCTCATCCTCATCCAGCCTCATCAATCCGTCAATCATCCTCTCATCCTCTCTCCCTCATCATCCTCATCATCGCATCACTCAGCCTCATCATCCCTCAACTCATCGCATCATCCTTCAGCATCCTCACATCACCCATCATCCTCCCGCATCAATCCCGCATCATCCGCAATCAGCCCCGCATCATCCGCATCATCCTCACTCATCCCTCCCTCCTCTCGCCTCATAGCCCCTCAGCATCCTCATCATGCCGCATCCGCCGCAACAGCCTCAGCATCGCTCAGTATACCCCACTCATCCGCATCATCCTCAGCAGCTCGCATGCAGCCTCATCCAGCCGCAGCAGCCCGCATCCATCCGATCAGCCCACACCAGCCGATCATCCCCGCATCATGCCGCATCAGCCTCAGCCATCCGCAGCATCCTCAGCAGCCCTCATCACCTCATCATCCGCATCTCCTCAGCATCCTCGCAGCCGCAACGCCTCACAGCCTCATCAGCCGCAGCACCTCCGCACGCAACGCCGCACGCCATCGCAGCAGCCGCCATCATCCTAGCCACCGCATCGCCCTGTCAGCCATCCCGCACGCATCCCGCAGCATCCCCCCGCCTCATCAGCCCCAGCCGCCCAGCACCTAGCCCGCACTCAGCCCTCAATCATCCTCATGCATCCGCAGCATCCGCATCATCCGCAGCATCCTGTCCGCAAGCAGCCTCAGCATCCGCACCAGCCCCTCATCATCCTCATCATCCTCATCATCCTCATCATCCTCATCATCATCATCCTCATCATCCTCATCATCCTCATCATCCTCATCATCCTCATCATCCTCATCATCCTCATCATCCTCATCATCCTCATCATCCTCATCATCCTCATCATCCCTCATCATCCTCATCATCCGCATCATCCTCATCATCCTCATCACAGCCTCAGCATCCTCATCATTCCTCATCCACATCCTCATCACGCTCAATCATCCGCATCATCTCACTCTCCTAACTCCTCACATCATCACATCATCCTCATCACTCATCAGCCGCCCACTCATCTCATCCTCATGCAGCCTCTCATCCTCATCAATCCTCAGCAGCCTCATCATCACTCATCATCCCATCAGCCGCATCACCCCCCCTCCATGCCATCCATCCATCCCATCCCATCCTCCAGCCAGCCAGCATCCCTCCACCACAGCCTCCAACCAGCCAGCCAGCCGCCAGCCCGCCATCCATCCGCAGCCATCCCGCCACAGCCATCCAGCCAGCCAATCCATCCAGCCAGCCAGCCAGCCATCCATCCTCCATACATAGGAAGCACACCCATCCCCTCCAGCCAGCCATCCTCCCCTCCCGCCGCCCAATCCATCCGCCGCGCCAGCCGTCCATCCCTCCGCCGCACAGCACTCCAGCCACCAGCTACCAGCCATGCCATCCAGCCAGCCGGCCAGTCCAGCGCCCATCCAGCCACCAGCCATCGCCCTCCGGCCGCCGCCAGCCATCCGAGCCCGTCCATCCTCCCCATCCAAGCCAGACAGCCAGCCAGCCAGCCGCCAGCCAGAGGCCAGCCATCCAAGCCAGCCATCCACTCAGCCATCCATGGCCAGCCGATCCAGCCTCCAGCCGCCAGTCCTCCAGCCAGCCAGCCACAGCCAGCCTCCGACATCCACCAGCCAGCCTCCAGCCAGCAGACAGAAAAGGAGCGACAACCCGCCGACCCGCCATCCCATCCATCCGGACATACATCACACGACATACAGACAGTCGACAAGGTAAACCAGCCATCCCTCCATCCACCAGCCATCCAGCCTCCATCCCATCCATAACCATCATCCGCCATCCCAGCCTGCAATCCAGCGCAGCCCAGCTAGCCATCCACCAGCAGCCATCCAGCCACCCACCGCCATCCGCCATCCAACCATCCAGCGCCATCCATCCATCCATCCAGCCGCCAGCCACCCGCCCTACCAGCCACCATCCAGCCTACAACCATACCTCCAGCAGGCCAGCAGCCATCCACATCCATGCCATCCATCCACTCCATCCATCCCGCCAGCCCTCCTCCGCGCCACCAGCCAGCCAATCCACGCCCCAGCCAGCCGGCCATCCATCCAGCCGCCTCCGCCAGCCATCGCCCGCCCCCTACCAGCAACCTGCCAAGCCAGCCATCCAATCCGCCAGCCAGCCACAGCCAGCCAGCATCCGCAGCCAGCCCATCCATCCGCCAGCCTCCATCAGCAGCATCCAGAGAGTCCAGTCAGACAACGGCACCCAAGCCATCCATCCATCTCCTGCGCAGCCACCTCCAGCCATCCATGCCAGCCCCAGCCATGCCAGCCGAACCACAGCCATCAGCCAACCAGCGCATCCATCCTCCATCCAGGCCGCCAGCCATCCCATCCATCCCTCCATCCAGGCCAGCCAGCCAGCCATCCATCCACCAATCCAGCCATCCCTCCATGCCAGCCCTCCATCCCGCCCATCCGATCCAGCCATCCATACAGGAGGAAGCATCCATCCATCCCAGCCCATCCAGCCAGCCATCCATCCATCCCGCCATCCATCCTCCCAGCCAGCCATCCAGCCACCCGCCCGCATCCTCCAGCCAGCCATCCATTCCGCCAGGCCATCCAGTCAGCCAGCCAGCCAGCCAGCCAGCCAGCCAGCCATCCAGCCTCCAGCAGGCAAGCCAGCCAGCCACCATCCAGCCATTCCATCCCCGCGAGCCAGCCAGCCAAGCCAGCCGGCCATGCCAGCCAGACCACTAGCCAGTCCATCCAGCCAGCCAGCCAGCCCTCCAGTCAGCCAGCCATCCATCCATCCCAGCCAGCCAGCCAGCCAGCCACCATCCAGCCAGCCAGCCATGCCAGCCAGCCATCCAGCCAGCCAGCCGCCGCCAGCCATCCATCCAGCCAGCCCTCCAGCCAGCCGCACCCATGCCAGCCCGCCCGCCAGCCAGCCAGCAGCCAGCCATCCATCCAGCCGCCAGCCAGCCATCCATCCATCCAGCCAGCCAGCCGCCCTCCAGCCATCCAGCCCAGCCAGCCGCAGGACCGCCAGCCAGCCATCCCAGCCATCCATCCATCCATCCCATCCAGCATCCATCCCTCGCCCATGCCCTCCATCCCATCCAGTCCCGCCATCCGCCATCCAGCGCCAGCCAAATGCCTAAATGACATACACAGCAGCCCGCATCCACCAGCCATCCATCCAGCCCCATCCATCAGCCATCCATCCAGCCCCATCCATCTAGCCATCCAGCCAGCCAGCCATCCAATCCATCATCCATCACCATCCATCCAATCCGCGAAGCCATCCTAGCCATCCATCCAGCCAGCCATCCAGCACATCCAGCCAGCCAGCCACCCATCCATCCGACACATCCATCCAGCCAGCCAGCCGCCATCCCTCCCTCCTCCATCCAA
>JACBWV010000055.1:0-93993 GCA_013435795.1 Chlamydomonas sp. ICE-L
GACCCTCCGGGTGGACCCAGGTGACATCGATGGGGTTCAACCAGCTTCTTGATAAGATCCCCCCCCCCCCCTCATCGTTGCTCCGTTCGATCCGGGTCGCTCTACTTCCTAACGATAGAGCCAAGAACTGTATAACACCCCGTTAATTAACTGGCTAACTAACCTTTCAATGCACCACATCCGGCAGATTTTGTTTTTGGCGGAGCCCCTCTTCATGGGGGCGGAGCCCCCCAGGGTTACCCATTTGTCACGTCTCCTAAGACCGGAACGACCAACCATCCGTTCTGACCTACTATCCTGACAACAGGAAGTCCAGCGGTCTAGTAACGTTATTATCATTCGTTGCCACCCGGTGTGTAGCTTTTTCCTTCTTTAACACTCTCCCGCCCATTTTTTAACTAAGCTTCGCATGCTACGCTGCAATAGAAACGTGTTTTGTTGCTATGATGCCCGTGCATGTTTAGCAAAAACCTAGGATGCTCTGGCACCTCATAGAGCCCCTGTAACACCTGCTATCACTCCGTAGGTGCCTAAGTCCTTGTCCTCTTGAATCAATTGTTTTTACCCTGGCCTCCAGTCCAAAGACAAATAATGTTTGGCCTACAAGTTACCCCCACCGCATCGCATCAGGTTAAATACCGTAGGCCCCATTATTAATTTGCAAGATTAGAGTTGGCAATGGCTCTTTTTTCCGGTTTTGATGTCTCGAAATATAATGGCAAGAAGAGTTGCAAACCGTGATTGTTACTTGTCCGTGAATAGGTTTACTCAGGTTTACACCTAGAAAACATTTGGCAAATGGTAATTTGCCAAATTACATTCCCTTGGTACATGTTTATCATCACCAGCTAGCCAGGGAGAGAGTGAGTTAGTATTGTTGGTGGTGTTTTCTTTTTTTTATTTGGTGGGGGACGGTCGGTGCTACTAATCTTCTTTGTAAGACAGGTATGAGGGTCCTAACTCCTCCAAAGGTACTACTCCAGGCTCGGAGCAGATCCATGTAACGGAACGACGGTGGGCGAATCACCCGGATTAAATGGTTGATGGGCCGGACCGCCTTCGGGTCTGGGACATGGAAACGTGGCATCCGACTAGCGTTCAAATCGCTGCCGTTCAAAACCAGTCAGTGAAACAGGCGCGACCACCTTCGATAGGCGCGACCAGCTCAGTGCATCTCGAAATCAGTGCATGCAAGGAACGATCAAGGCGATCTGGACCAGTCGAACTTAGTTTGTTTGAATCGAAGGTATTGGACAAACTTGGCAAACGCCAGGCAGCTAACGACCCACCCAGCTGGCTCAGTTCTGGTATAATTCAGTTTGGCAAACGGTCGTTTGCCAACCCATTTGCCAACACTTCCTGCGCCTACGGTATGTAAATACTCAAATTTGGGTTTGCTCAATTGGTGGGAACCAGGTCAAACCAAGGATGCTCTGGCAACTCATGTAGACCATGAAATCAAACTACTATGTCCTATCGAATAATTAATAATAAACAAAATAAACACATAATAAATGTGTCATCTTGTATCCACCACCTCCTATCACAACATTTTGCAGGGATGTGACCCTACATGGCAACCAACAGCCGCCTTGACCCAACCTTTCTTGAATGGGAGAAGCGGCACAATAATAAAGAAAACACACAAGAATTAAATACTAAATAAATCATAGTTGTGTAATCTCGAATCCACCACTTCCTGTCGCGACATCATGAAGGGATGGGACCCTACATTGCAGCCAACAGCCGCCTTGACCCGATCTCTCTTGAATGGGAGAGGCAGCATAGTAATAAATCATAAATTACACACATAATAATTAAATAAATAATAATATAATATATAAATAATAATATAAATAAATAATAATATAATATATAAACAACAGTTGTGTAATCTCGTATCCACCACCTCCTGTCGCGACATTTTGCAGGGATGTTACCCTACATTGCAGCCAACAGCCGCCTTGGCCCAACCTACCTTGAATGGGAGAAGCAGCATAATGATAAATAATACACATAATAAATAAATAATAAATACATAATTAAAAATAAAAACAATCATAGTAGTGCAATAACATATCCATCACCTCCTGTCACGACATCTTGCAGGGATGGGACCCTACATTGCAGCCAACAGCGGCTTTGACCTGACATCTCTTGAATGTGAGAAGCAGCATAATGATAAATAATGCACATAATAAATAAATAATAAATACATAATAGTAAAAAAATAAAAATCATACTTGTGCAGTATCATATCCACCCCCTCCTGTCACGACATCATGCAGGGATGGGACCCTACATTGCAGCCAACAGCCGCCTTGACCCAACATCTCTAGAATGGAAGAAGCAACATGGAATTCACAAGATGGCACATCTCGAGAGGGTGTTCCAACTCGTGACTCGCATGAATGCTCTGGCAAGGATCACGCTTGGGGATGCCGACATTAGCGCAAATGCTGCTCTACTGGTAGGATTGAGCTGTTGCTGATTGTGTTTGTGGTGGTGGTGGCAATGCTGATGGTGGTGGTGGCGATGCTGATGGTGGTTGTGGTGGTGGCAATGGCGATGATGCTGATGGTGATGGTGGCGATGATGATGATGATGGTGAGTATGAGCATCCAGATGGTGTTCCAACTCGTGACTCGTATGAATGCTCTGGCACGTATCACACTTGAGGGTGCCGACATTAGCGCAAATGCTGCTCTACAGGTAAGACTGAGCTGCTGCTGATGGTGGTGGTGGTGGCAAAGATGATGATGATGCTGATGGTGGTGGTGGCAATGCTGATGCTGATGAAAGTGGTGGCAATGCTGATGCTGATGGTGGCACTGATGCTGATGATGCTGGTGAGTATGAGCATCCATAGGGTGTTCCAACTCATGACTCACATGAATGCTCTGGCACGTATCACACTTGGGCGCGCTGCTTTGAGCGCAAATGCTACCTCGCTGGTACGTTCAGGCTGATGCTGCTGCGGCTGCTGATAATGCTGTTGCTGATGCTGATGCAGCTACTGCTAATGTTGCAGCTACTGCTCATGTTGCAGCTACTGCTAATGTTGCAGCTCCAGCAGGCATTGCTCAAACAGCAGCGTATTGTCAGCTACAATGGTGGTGGTAGTGGCGGTGGACTGGAGAGTTTGGGGAAAGTGCTTGTCTTGTTGTTGTGGTGGGGGTGGGGTTGGGTGGGTTGGATGTGGTGTATCAAGTCGGTTGCATTGGATTGTTACATACCTGTGTGTGTCTGGGTGTTGTAATATGTGAGGTGGGTTCGGAGGGGGGGGTGGGGTGGGGGGGGGGGGTGGTGGGGGGGTGGGGGGGGGTGGGGGTGGGGGGGGGGGGGGGGGGGGGGTGGGGGGCGTGGTGGGGGGGGGGGTAGTGGGGGGGTGGGGGGGGGGGGAGGGGGGGAGGGGAGGAGGTGGGAAGGGGTGGTTTGGTGGTGGTGGGCTGGGGTCGCTGGGCGGTGGTAAGTGGGGGGTGTGGGGAGGGGATGTGTAGGAGTTGGGGAGTAGATGGTTTTAGTGGCTTGAATCATTTTGAGTTCTTGGTGGTAAGGGTGGTTGGTGTTTTCGGGGGCGGGTGTAGGGTGAAAGGGGGGGGGTTGGTAAGTGGTTGTGATGAGATAGGGTTGGGTGGGGGTCTTCGAATTATAGTTTGACATAAGTACCACATACCTGCCTGTTAGATGGAACAACATATTTGTGAATTGAAAAAAATATGTGTGAATTTAACAACATATTTTGAATTGAACAACATATTTTGAAAATGCCAAACATCATCTTCCGTGCCCTCTCCAGATGTAGCTCAGCTGCAACCATTCAGGGGATGATTTGGATTTGGGTCTCGTAGTTCGTACCTCAACTTTTTCAGGCAAAATTTCCGAACAATTTCAGAATTCTCAGGATTCTCGATTCGCAGCCAAAAAATCGGAATTCTCAGTCCAAATTCTCAAATCTGAGGTACAAACTACAACTACAAAGTGTTTCGAAAACCCAAATCCAAATCATCTACTGAATTACACCCCTGCCCTGCTTGTGTGCAGGGAAAGGCTAAGTTAGTTAATATTAGTGTATGAATACTATTAGTGAATGCTAGTTAATATTAGACATACGAGCTGTCTCACCAGAATTTTGAATTTATTCAAAAAAACTGGAAAACTAATATTATTGTGACACTATAATAATATTAGTTAATATTACTTTTTCAAACACTAATGTTAGCTGCCATTCCCTACTTCCAGCTCATAGAAGAAAAGCAGTGGCAGCAGTCTCCATGGATTGATCACAGTGTTTTTTTATTTGAGATTTCTTTAGGCCAGGTTGAGTAGCTACTTTGGCTACTCAAGCCTCATTTCAGGCTTGTTGCGTGGCCATTGCTTGGTAGAGCGTGAAATGAGGGTCAATCATCTACTGAATTGCAATAAATCCTCCATCCCTTCCCTGCTTGTGTGAAGGCGCTGGATCCCATGGGGCGCGACATTGCACTTTCAAGGGGATCAAACCTTCTGATGCCATTGCTCAGCAATAGGTAGGTAGGGGTGTGTGGGGGCGGCTGGGGGAGGGCATGTGTCTGCATGTGTGTGTATGTGTGAAGGCGCTGGATCTCATGGGGCGCGACATTGCACGTGCAAGGGCTTCCAACCTTCTGATCCCATTGCTCAGCAATAGGTAAGTAGGGGCACCAATGGCAAGGGGGGACGGGGCGGGGGGGCAAAGGGGGGGGGGGGGGGGGGGGGGGGAAGGGTTGAATGAGGGTGAGTGTAAAGTGGACAGGCGGCTGTAATGTCCCATGTCTGCATAAGTACCCTGTAGGTTATTTAAATTAGTTGGCAGCCAACCAATCTCGTTATTGCAGCTGATGTCGATAAATGCTCGGGCTGCACAAGCGTGTATCAAATATGCTCACTTGATTCACTCAACTGGCACCCTGGGTGTACCCGCCCCATGTCTGCACATGTACCCTGTGTGCTATTTCAATTAGTTGGCAGCTGGCCAATCTCGTCACTGCAGATGATGACGATAACTGCTCAGGCTGCCAAAGCGTTTATCAAATATGCTAACATGCATCATGCTCCTTGCTTGATTCAATACAAATTACATCATATGATTTTGCATATAAATGATCACTTTAGCCTAGTCAGACTGCCGGCATCATATGACATCATATGATTTCATATTGCCGTTCCCTACACATATCTTCGTATGTACCCTGTATGATATTTCAATTAGATTTCAATCATATGGTAGCTAACTAATTGTGTTATTGGCGCTTTTGCCGATCATATTGCCGCTTGTTACCTGCTATGTGTTCAATTGTCACTGTATCACAAACTCAGGGCCCCCGTCGGTAAAACGATTGTTTGAGGTTCAGTTCATCAATTCTTTTTCTGTTTAGCCCTTCCTGCCACAGTTGAGCATGTCCCTAGAGCATATTTGGCATACAGACAGACAGAAAGACAGAAAGACAGACAGACAGACAGACAGACAGACAGACAGACAGACAGACAGACAGACAGACAGACAGACAGACAGACAGACAGACAGACATGTGTGCACCTGCTCCACCACTTCGTTTGTACCCTGCATAATTGGTGCAGTTATAGGTATTATATTGGGCAGCTAACTGACTGCCGCTAATGACTACTATTGCGCAGGTTGTCAGATACAATGCCCAAGGTATTGGTCACCCCAGACATAGTGCGCCCACATGAGGAGCAACCTCAGGCGATGCAAGCATCTAAGTGAGCGTTGTACCACTGCCGCTAATGACTATTGTTGCGCAGATTGGCAGAGCAAATGTCCATGGGATTGGTCACCCCATACCCAGTGCGCTCACATGAGGAGTAACCTTGGGCGATGCAAGCATCTAATTGAGCGTTGCAACTTGTGCATCCCTCATTTTGATGCTTAGGAAATAGCTCCCCCCCCCACACACACACCACCAGCCCCTTACATTCCCCCCCCCCCACCCCACACACGCACCCAGCACCACCACAGAAGCTGGCCTCCATGGCATCAGAGCACACAGCGGTGAGTTAATGATTAAGTGGGGAAGTGGGTGGGTGGGTGAGCGGGTGAGTGCCTGATGCCCAGGACATAGCTCCCCCCCCCCCCCCCCCCCCCCCCCCCCCCCCCCCCCCCCCCCCCCACACACACACACACACACACACACACACATGAGGAGCAACCTCAGGCGATGCAAGCATCAAAGTGAGCGTTGCACCACCGCCGCTTTTGACAATTATTGCACAAGCTTTCAAAGCAAGTCTCCTTGCCAGGCTGTCCTCTATCTTCTTGCCAGGCTTTCAAAGCAAGTCTCCTTGCCAGGCTGTCTTATATCTCCTTGCCAGGCTTTCAAAGCAAGTCTCCTTGCCAGGCTCTCTTATATCTCCTTGCCAGGCTTTCAAAGCAAGTCTCCTTGCCAGGCTGTCGTCTATCTCCTTGCCAGGCTTTCAAAGCAAGTCCCCAACGGATTGGGCACTCCAGACCCAGCATGCTGAAATGAAGAGCAACATCATGGGAGGCAAGCTTTGCACCACAGAGCCCGTTTCAGTGATACAATTGGTCTAGTGGTACACCAAATTGCTGAAACGAAGCGGGGTCGGGGGTTCGATTCCCCCTACGGTCACCCTGAGCGTTGCAGGTCGTTGTCAACCGCGATGGTAGCTTGTCCAGTTGAGGTGGTAGACCGTTATCTGCCCGTGTACGACGGGTTCCCATAATACCACGCCCCACCAGGCGTTATCATTACTTAGCACCACAGGACTGCACACAACAATCGAGCGAAGTCATCAACAAACCAACAAGCGCTGTTTGTGCTTGTCTATGCATGCGAGGATGACATCTGCGTGAAATTAGTTTCCCTGTTTGCTATACCCGCGCTGCTTCTGCAGGGGTGTATGGTGCATGGTATCCCTTGCCTAGCGATTATGTTGCTAAGCCTGTGCTACACTGATTCTGAACCCTACACATTGCATCTCTTACCTAACGATCGTGTTGCCAAGCCTGTGCTGCCTGCTACTGCCTGCATCTGCCAGAACAGCCTTTCTAAGCCTGTGCTACACCAATTGTGTGCCCTACACCTCGTATCTCTTACCTAACGGTTGTGTTACCAAGCCTGTGCTTCCTGCTACCGCCTGCGTCTGCCAGAGCAGCTGCCAGAACAGCCTTGCTAAGCCTGTGCTGCACCAATTGTGTACTGCCCATTTTGTCCTTCCAACTGCGTCTAACCCATACCGTCTTACCTGTTGTCTTTAACCCGTGATGCCAGATTTTATAGTGTCCATGTTTACTATACCCGTACTGCTTCTGTGGGGGTGTATGGCCAGGTTAGGGGATTCGCTGTGAATACCCACTACCTCCCGTGCCCCCTACTGATTATTGTTTTGGCTACGCGTAGCCGCTTCTAGGCAGCTCCCTTTCCATGTCCTTGGGTGAAACTTAAAGCTAGCTAGTGCGTCTGAAAGCTGACATGACGAGCATTCCCATGCAACTGACAGCTTTCAGCTAGACCCAGAGGCCGGCTATCGGAGCTGGCTGGAAGCTGCCATGCGTAGCCCACACAAGGAACAGTGTGCACCCCAGACACAACAGGGGGGCCCTTAGTCGCAATAGAGACGCAACAGAGACGCAACAGGCAAATAGCAGGGTGCTCAAGGCCCCCTCATGGTTGGCCCTGATGAGTGCATGGTGATTTTTCAGGGGTGCTGGCTGACATATGAATCTTGACGTATCAATGTTTAAATACGATTCTTGCAATTCAACTTGATACCAATGACGAGATACGCCCTGTAGGCGCATCTACACCGCGCCTAAACAAACTGCTATTCTACGGAGTCTAGAGATACTGCCGTGCATGCGGGCGGCATCACAACTGCATTGTGACAGGTCCCGTGAAAACAACCTTAACACGAGTCAACAACCTAAACACGAGTAAGGATCTACCCTAGTAGGGTTGGAGGCACGAAAGCATAAGTCGGCCAGGGCCGACCAACTGGCTCTGAAGTGGCTTGGAGATACAAGACAGCATGTTTAAAATATAGTGCACCAAGGGCTCTTACATGGTTGTGGGTGAGACTGCGATCTGTCAACACAATCAGCAGCTATGGTAGAGCATTAGGAGGGGATGGTGAGGCATCATAGCAAGCCATGGCATGGCAGATCATTGCATTGTATTGCGTTGCATATCATTACATTGTATAGCATTGCCTTGTTTGTATCTCTCTGTGCATGTGCATGTTGTGCCGGAGTATCTGGGCATACACACAATCAAGCATATGGTGCAAGCAATATTATTGCATGCCTTGTCCATGCCTAACTTGCAGGGTTGGAAACAAATGCATTTACATTGTTGCTTGACTTTTAATGATTTTGGTAACATGCAGCCTGGGTTAGTTCATGAAAAATAAGTAAATAACATGTTGCTTCTGTTTGGCATGCTAGTGCCAGGGTACTTCCAAGCGCGCGCTTTTGCGCGCTGCCGCTCTACCTTTTTGAGCCCCACTGCGCGTTTCGCACAGTTTTTTGCAACCCCCTGTGGGCGCAGCAAGCAATTTTTGCGCTTTTTGCTCTACAAAGAGATTTTTTGTTTTCAAGTGCGCTAAAGCGCAGGCCAATTTGGTCAATGGAAGTACCCTGGCTAGTGCAAGGTTGCCAAATTTCAGCCCTGCCTCCCTAAAAGAGGTAGAGAAACCTCCCTCTGTTCTGTCGCGGTAGTCCATGCTCAGGCGCAGTAGCCATCTGTGAAACCAAGAGACAAACATGGTGGCCATTCTCCAGTATGTACGGTTCATGCGAACGGGGGGGTTCTTTCAACCTCACGCCCCGTGGCAGGGCGTATGAATTTTCATTTTTGCATGCTGGGAAAATTGTAGGGCCTGGTACTCCACAGAAATCGTTGATCAATTGTTTTTTGTATGCATGTATGTATGTCTGGTACGTTACTGTCCAGGGGTAGGACAAATAGGCTAAAAGGACTTGCCCAGCCGTGATAGGAAGGGCTCGAAGAGATAAAGCACTGTATGTGCGTTACAAATGCACGAGTGCGTTGTACCACATAAAGTGGTGTATAGACTTCATCTGTAGTTGTTGCATGAAAACGGGTAATCGGGTATCAGAACAAAATCCCGATACCTGAGACCCTGTGTTTTGCCGAAATGTCCGCTACCTGAGAGTCTCAGGCTGAGACCCGATTTGACATCCCAGCACTACTACCCATATTGTCAGATTCGGAGTATGAAGACTACGGGAACTGGGGCAGAGCGCTATGAAAGGTATTACAAGATACATCAATCGCCACGGAGTGGATTGATCAAGAAAGATGGCGACAGTACATCAGGGTACTGCGTGACAGTGCGTATGCCATAGCTGGCAGCAGCACTACATGGAGCATGCCAGGTTTAAACTCTAGAGACGGCACGAAAGCCGGACAATAATACATATCGCTACCCACAACCCCAATTGGCACAATCTGCTACCCAGCTCGACCCCTAGTACTTCCACACAGGAAATCAACAATTCATGCCAACTTATAATGTAGACCAGTGCCTGACCTCGACCTGATCTGTAACCTCATTTGAAACGGATCACCCCCCCTTTACAGCTTCTATTATCCTCACTCAACCTAGACCCCTCGATCCCCCGACAGTACTACAATTGCTAGGCTGTAAAGAATGATGGTTTGGTCGTCTTGTTCTGTTTCAGGTCCTCTAACAATGCACATATGCTGCTTATCTGCTATAATTACAGTCCTATGCGTGTATATCACTGGCCTGCATAGATGATGACAAAGTTGCTCACTTTTTATTAAGGTGATTTTAGCTTATCTATCACCGAGCGCCCTAGGTTGTAGTACAAGACTTGACTGACTTGACTTGATGCTTGACAAAGTTGTTACACACGTGCGTTATTTATGTCATACACGACGGGGGGCCTGAGTTCATGCTACAGTGATCATTTAGTTGTATTATATAATTCAGTCATCATCTCATTTGGGATTATAATTTAATTGTGCGTTTATTATCGTATTTTTTATGAATTGTATTTGTTATTGTCCGATACGTCGGACACTGAGTCGGCATAGTGCGCACTGGATCCTGGTGCCTCCAGGACCCGAGTTGCCTGCCGTCAGGTCATAGGCTAGCTATGGCCTGCACGTGTCTTCGGAATCTTCCTGGAGACTTCCTATTCTACATAGCCGCACGAGTTGCGTTCTTCTCTCTCTTCACTTCAGTCTTTACTGTGTAACAACTCTATCTATTGAAAGGTTATCGGCCCGACCGCTGCCAGAAGACAACGCCCCTGCGCCTGTGCCAAGCGGACATTCAGCCCTGCACAAGGTGGTAGTTTTCCCTCTGACTTGCTCGACGGCTTGAGTACTGCTTTTGGCCCTGGATTGCCTACGTTTCCACGTGAGGAATCTACCCTGCGCTGCTTCGCCTACTGCCCACACAATAGTTGTTGTCTCTACTTTCCGTCCAAGACGCAGTCCAGAAGTCTTAGTAGATCCCATACGTGAGTTGTAAACTCATTAGATCACACAGCGTTGCACAATCCTCTGAGATTGTTTGTGCCAAGGAGATATTCAGCCCTGCACACCATCGTACCCCCCCCCCCCCCCCCCCCCCCTTGTAACGGTACAGAACCCTTCACGGGTACTCTGGCCGTCCAGCAAGGCATACGGGTACACTGTACCCGTAAGCCACGTGACGAACGCACATGATACAGTACCATACCCAATTTGGCCCAAATTTCTAAAATGTCATCTCACCGCGTCGGGTGTCGAGCACGGTGTGATACCGACGCGTATCTAACACAAATCCGATGTACATCTAACAAAATCTAATTCTGATCTATCCTAAAACTGTCTGTACGGCGTGAATTCTGGTTTCTTCGGCGCATCGAATGAGTCGCAGTTCGATGGAGAGAGATTCGCGTGTGTAAGGCTGTAATGTGTACAGGAGTCGCGTTGTTTACACTCGTTTTTCGTCTCACTCGGAAACACTTCTCTTCTATTGATTGAAGCCGCATTGTGTCGCGGTTTTCGCAACCTCATTCACTATGAACCGGCCCTCAAAAGAAACCGCATGATCTCTAGCAGGCTTCTGCTTGACAACACTGTGGGAATTCTAAAGGGGGTCGCGGTCCCGTGGAACGGGACAGTGGAACTGCTGACTCACTCAGTCAGATTAAAGGGGGTGAAGACCATTTTGATGGTCTCTTCTTCTCAACAACTATATTACTCAAATAATAGGTGGAAGACAACACTCTTTCATTTGCTTGTTATACTCGGGATCTATGTGAACCGACAAACGGTTACTGCCATCTATAAGAGTATCACAATCATAATACATGTATAAAATGCTCAGATTCTTGTCGGTACGGTCATTTATAGATTTAATCATATCCAATAATGCATTCTGGCGGTATACTGTTTTTGTTTTTTGCAACTTGCCACCTACTCTATAATCATGGGGGTTGTATCTCAAGAAACATACAGGTAGTGTATTTCCACCCAACGCAAGACTTTCGTATATATTTGCCATCCTTTTCATGTCACAAGAGACAGAGTATTCACCACACTTATGTTGTTTCTCATCTATCTCTAACAGTATAACTTGGTTTTTAATATTTATTAAGAAATCTACCCTTGCAAACGTAGACTCAATGCATTCAAAGCTGACTCGGTGCTCTCTCCTGAAATGTATTTCGTTAGAGCACAACAACTTATCTATCTTCTCCTCTTCCTTCTTTTGTCGTTGATGGTACTCCTTAGTGTTTTTTTTTGAATGTATAGTCAAATTGTTTTTCTTCCCGAATGACATACCACATCCTTCGTACTCGCAATGGTGAACCTTAATACCTTGGTGAACGTTGAGATGTTGTTTCAATTCGCCTTTGGTCAAGAATGACATACCACACCCTCCTTCGTACTCGCAATGGTGAACCTTAATACCTTGGTGAACGTTGAGATGCTGTTTCAATTCGCCTCTGGTCACGAATGACATACCACACCCTCCTTCGTACTCGCAATGGTGATCCTTAATACCTTGGTGCTGTTTGATATGTCTATCCAACTCGCCCCTGGTAACGAATGATTTACCACACCCTCCTTCGTAATCACAATGGTGATCCTTAATATCTTGGTGACATTTAAGATGTTTATTCAATTCGTCCTTGTCCACGAATGATTTACCACACCCTCCTTCGTAATCACAATGGTGGCTCTTAATACCTTGGTGATGTTTGAGATGTCGATCCAACTTGTCTTTTGTCCCGAATGATTTACCACACCCTCCTTCGTAATCGCAATGGTGATCCTTACTACCTTGGTGCTGTTTGATATGTCTATCCAACTCGCCCCTGGTAACGAATGATTTACCACACCCTCCTTCATAATCGCAATGGTGATCCTTAATACCTTGGTGACATTTGAGATGTCTATTCAATCCGCCTTTCGTCCCGAATGATTTACCACACCCTCCTTCGTAATCACAATGGTGAATACCTCGGTGACAATTGAGATGTTGTTTCAATCCGCCTTTGGTCACGAATGATTTACCACACCCTCCTTCGTAATCACAATGGTGAACCATAATACCTAGGTGACCTTTGAGATGTTGTTTCAATTCGCCTTTTGGTCACGGATGAAATACCACCCCTCTTTCATAATAACAATGGTGATCCTTAATACCTTGGTGTGATACCGACGCGTATATACCACCAATCCATGGTCTCAAGCAGGCTTCTGCTTGACAACACTATGGGAATTCTGAAGGGGGGAGGGCGGGCCCCGCGGAGCGGGGCAGAGGAATTGAGCTGCTGACTCACTGACTGATCCCATGTGGCACCATCAGCCAAGCAACAACTCAGCTGCGGCTTGGTGGTTCCGTATACAAATTCAAAAAGACACCCCTGGAGTGTCACATGGACAAGGAGAAGAGTGGGTGGATGCAACTGGTTACAATTAATACAGTCGACGAAATACTTTTCAGAGGTGTTCATGTGAACACGTTTAAAATAGGGATTGATTGATGGATTGATGATTCTTCTTATTTTTTGTTGAAATAGTTGTTCTTCCAGAGATGGAGAGTCTTTTCAGAGGTGTTCATGTGAACACGTTTAACATAGGGATTGATTGATTGATTGATGGATGATTCTTATTTTTTGTTGAAATAATTATTCTTCCCAAGATGGAGAGTCTTTTCAGAGGTGTTCATGTGAACACGTTTAAAATAGGGATTGATTGATGGATTGATGATTCTTCTTATTTTTTGTTGAAATAGTTGTTCTTCCAGAGATGGAGAGTCTTTTCAGAGGTGTTCATGTGAACACGTTTAAAATAGGGATTGATTGATTGATGGATGATTCTTATTTTTGTTGAAATAATTATTCTTCCCAAGATGGAGAGTCTTTTCAGAGGTGTTCATGTGAACACGTTTAAAATAGGGATTGATTGATGTGAGCTGGATCCATTCATTTTTATTCTCTCATACATTTTTTCGGTCAATCAAATGAATTCATGGCGACCCGTTGTGGTTGACCAAGCATTGATCGATGCCTGCACCGAGAGCGAGTACTCCTTACATCAGGCAGAGGCCTCAATAAAGCACCCTTTGTTCATGCTACAAGTAGTTGTATTGGCTGCATTCTGAGAGAGTTGGACAATGATTTTGATTTTCACAATAGGTGTATGTAGTGATGCTCGGATTTCTGAAACACCGCATATGGGTGTGACTGTGTTTGCCAACATCATTTTCAATGTAGCAGTGACAAGTTTGCAGACTGACTCGCGATCTGGAACATCCATATTGGCGAGGATTGGGGATGCACGCATAGACCACTCTGTAAATGCCACGTTGATTTCTTCGTCGCTTGGGACACTTGTTTGTAATACGACGACGGGAAGCTGAATTTGCATGTTTAATTTAAATATATACGGACATTCCTGTACACACGATGAACGCATCAACCACATTGCATCACAGAGGGGACCCTGCTTGTTACCTGTTCAACATCCAACGCAACCCGCATCTCTTGCATGGCCTTCCACAGGGTTTCCAACTTAATTGAAGACTAGGAACAATGTGTAATGATATTTTCTACAAATGAACAGGGTACCGGCATCAGCTAAAATAAACCATGAAAAAGAAGACACACTCAAGAGAAAATGTTAATTCATTCGAACTACTTCATTCAAGTACCTTCCTTTCAAGTACCTTCCTTTCAAGTACCTTTCTTTAGGGCCCCTGTATCCGTATCTGGGTAAGCTAGTATCTTTATCTTTATCTTTATCTTTATCTTTATCTTTATCTGTATCTGTATCTGTATCTGGGTAAGCTAGTATCTGTATCTGTATTTTTTTGTTTCGGTCCAGAGGTTTTTTACTATTCCGCTGACTGTAGAAAAACGAGTGTAAACAAAATGGATCCCTGCAACTTACATTACAGATTACAGATGTCCCACTCCAGGTACATTTCCATTGATGTTGAAGCCTGTGCCACCGGGCGAGGTCACAACGATCGCTCTCCATGCCAAGTAGCGGTTGTTGACGATGACGGGACGCTTCTGCTCAACGAGGTCATTTGTGTGAATGACATTTACGATCCGATGACTTCCCTGACAGGTGTTACGCGAGAGCAGATTCTTGCTGGAAAGCCGTTAAATGAGGTCCGGGAATCAGTCATTCAGATTCTGTGCCCTCGCACAAGCATCATAGTTGGCTGCCGACCACAGGGCGATGTCAAATGGATGCAGCTGGAAGAAGGTATTCACTTTGCATCCATTGTCGATTTGTCTGACCTGCTCAAGGCATGGAACGATCGTTACAAGAATTACAACTTTTTTTCACTCCGAAAGATGGCGTATGGTCTTCTTGGTACGACGATTCAAGATGCGGCCCATTCTCCTGTGATTGACGCCCAGATTTCACTCGAAATCTACAGGAAGCATGCATCAGATCCTGTTAGGATGAAATCTGCCATCAAGAAGCTGAGTAGGATGACCTTTAAAAGGGAATTCCCTGAAGATATGGGGAAGACGGTGATTGTTGGCGATATCTGCTCGTACAAATTCAACCCCAAGAAATGTTTTTGCGGCCAGCCAACTTTTGCCTAGATTCTCCTGTATTCACTATCAGTATTGGGCTGATCACTTACACGAATGTGATTATTTCATCATGGGTGCACCTGAAACAACGATGTATCGCTTTCAAGCTTTGATTACAGTCATTGAGTCTTACGCAACCGCATTCAATGTAAAACAGTATGGTCTCAAGCAGGCTTCTGCTTGACAACACTATGGGAATTCTGAAGGGGGGGTCGCGGGCCCCGCGTAGCGGAGCAGTGGAATTCAGATGCTGGTATCAAGCAGAATTCTGCTTGGACACCCCTTTTGGTTTTATTAAGGGGGAAGCACGGGAATTCCTGTCCCGAATGACTTCTGAGACGAAGACTTCTTTCTTCGACTTACACGAAACTTGAAAAATGTGAATCTTTTGCCTAGCACCCAATTCCCGGCCTTTTTCATTAAGGATGACTTTTGAAAAGTCCCGAGTTCTGTACCCGGTGCTTTGGCATTCAAAAACGTAGTAAAATGGCCCTGTGGAAGTTTGTGAAGACATGATTATTCTGTGTAGTAATTCAAATATAAAAATATAATTATCGCGTTGGGGGTCACATTGCATTCAAACTCGAGTGTTTGCTTGTGAAATCCGGTAGTATCCATGTAAGTTGTGTTGATGTCAACCTGCACAAATACTTTATGAACACGACTGGTACTCAAAAGAAAGCGGTGTATATCAAGCATACTTCTGCTTGACAACCCTAGTGATTTTATGAAGGGAGGAGCGCGGGCACCGCGGAGCGGTGCAAAGGGATCGAGCTGCTGACTCACTGTCTGAATATATCTACTTAAGAAACAATCATCAGAATTCACGACTCATACAAATTCAAAAAGACTAACTGGAGTGTCACATGGACAAGGAGTGGGGCAAGGAGAAGAATGGGCGGATGCAACTGGTTACAATATAGCTCTCAATCAATATATATCCATCTCTATCTCCATCCCCCACCTCATCAACCTCCAGCCCCACCCGCCGCCATGCTAAGTGGGCATACACCACAGTTACAGGCTCTGAATGTAGTCGAGTGATCGACTGTCAAAACTGCATTTGCAGGGCAATCCCTGCAATTCACCAGCAAAGGGAGCGGCATACCAAACATCTGCAGAATTAGGACACGAAAATCTGGAGATGACGAGTGCTTCAAATCTCGCAGTCGAACCCCTTCTCTGTCGACATCCTCACCACCATCCTTGTCGATGATGCAAAAGTTGCCATGCTGTATGTACGGCAAACTTCCGACATACTCGAACTCCATGCACTTTTCAGTTCGGAGCCGAATCTTGATAGATCCTTTCTCCTTCATAGCCATCTTCAGTGCCTGCGAACATGGGTGGATGTTTGGTCAGCTCATGCGTTCGCAGCCAGCACAATCTTCGCAATCAATTACTGGATAATGCTTTCGCAGGTGGAGCCATAGAGCTAGCAAGCCAGCGCAATCCGAACGCGAACTTCGCAAATACTAGCAGCAATGAAAGTAACCATGACTGGATAATGCTTTCGCAGGTGGAGACATAGAGCTAGCAATCCTCGCAAATACTAGCAGACATGAAAGTAACCATGACTGGATAATGCTTTCGCAGGTGGAGACATAGAGCTAGCAAGACAGCGCAAATACTAGCAGACATGAAAGTAACCATGACTGGATAATGCTTTCGCAGGTGGAGACATAGAGCTAGCAATCCTCGCAAATACTAGCAGACATGAAAGTAACCATGACTGGATAATGCTTTCGCAGGTGGAGACATAGAGATAGCAAGACAGCGCAATCCAAACTCGAACTTCGCAAATACTAGCAGCCATGAAAGTAACCATGACTGGATAATGCTTTCGCAGGTGGAGACATAGAGATAGCAAGACTCGCGAATACTAGCAGCAATGAAAGTAACCATGACTAGATCTCGATGACTGCTACTATTGAACTCACCCTCGGAATCAGCTTTCGGAGTTCGCTGGATGCTCCCTAACACACTGAGTTCACCCTCGGAATTAGCTTTCGGATTTCGCTGGATACACACTGAGTTCGTGAGAGAAGAATTGGAGAACTTCGGTACTTGGTTAAGATTGACATGGATGTGGTGTGTGGGGCGTGGACAGGGTTCGTATTTTTCGAGGCGCATGGGGACACGTGTCGTCTCAAGCAGACTTCTGATTGACAACTATGTCGGGAGTATGAAAGAGGAATCGCGGGACACACGGAGGGGGGCAGGAGAATTCAGTTGAGGACTCGTGGGAAGATTCGAGGCGCGCGAAAACATTACGCATTGGATTACGCATTGATAGAGAGTTGGTTGGGACGCGCGTATCATGAGGATTTAGTCGACGACAAGGGTTTCGTGTGCATGCGGACTCAAACAAACGAGTGTAAGAAACGCAAAATACGGACAGATGACGTGTGTGTCTTTTTATCAGACTTCTAATGGTCTCAAATACCGGATTCGGTACGCCCCTACACGAAATCCTCAATATTACACCAAAAAAGGAAACTTTCTCTATTCAAGTCCCCTTATAGGACTTTCTATTATGGTGTAATTTTACTACTTTCGTGTAGGAAGTAAAAAATTGTATATGTATATAATGGACCTTGTAAAACCTAAAAACAATGGGGATGTTAAGCTAAGTTGAGACAACCAACGTCTGTGTCTTTTTTATCAGACTTCTAATGGTCTCAAATACCGGATTCGGTACGCCCCTACACGAAATCTTCAATATTACATCAAAAAAGGAAACTTTCTCTATTCAAGTCCCCTTATAGGACTTTCTATTATGGTGTAATTTTACTACTTTCGTGTAGGAAGTAAAAAATTGTATATGTATATAATGGACCTTGTAAAACCTAAAAACAATGGGGATGTTAAGCTAAGTTGAGACAACCAACGTCTGTGTCTTTTTTATCAGACTTCTAATGGTCTCAAATACCGGATTCGGTACGCCCCTACACGAAATCCTCAATATTACACCAAAAAAGGAAACTTTCTCTATTCAAGTCCCCTTATAGGACTTTCTATTATGGTGTATTTTTACTACTTTCGTGTAGGAAGTAAAAAATTGTATATGTGTATAATGGACCTTGTAAACCTAAAAACAATGGGGATGTTAAGCTAAGTTGAGACAACCGACGTCTGTGTCTTTTTTATCAGACTTCTAATGGTCTCAAATACCGGATTCGGTACGCCCCTACACGAAATCCTCAATATTACACCAAAAAAGGAAACTTTCTCTATTCAAGTCCCCTTATAGGACTTTCTATTATGGTGTAATTTTACTACTTTCGTGTAGGAAGTAAAAAATTGTATATGTATATAATGGACCTTGTAAAACCTAAAAACAATGGGGATGTTAAGCTAAGTTGAGACAACCAACGTCTGTGTCTTTTTTATCAGACTTCTAATGGTCTCAAATACCGGATTCGGTACGCCCCTACACGAAATCCTCAATATTACACCAAAAAAGGAAACTTTCTCTATTTCAAGTCCCCTTATAGGACTTTCTATTATGGTGTAATTTTACTACTTTCGTGTAGGAAGTAAAAAATTGTATATGTATATAATGGACCTTGTAAAACCTAAAAACAATGGGGATGTTAAGCTAAGTTGAGACAACCAACGTCTGTGTCTTTTTTATCAGACTTCTAATGGTCTCAAATACCGGATTCGGTACGCCCCTACACGAAATCCTCAATATTACACCAAAAAAGTAAACTT
This sequence comes from Chlamydomonas sp. ICE-L, assembly GCA_013435795.1. Taxonomy (NCBI): domain Eukaryota; kingdom Viridiplantae; phylum Chlorophyta; class Chlorophyceae; order Chlamydomonadales; family Chlamydomonadaceae; genus Chlamydomonas; species Chlamydomonas sp. ICE-L. Next base: position 18,824 of record JACBWV010000055.1, read on the forward strand.
TCTCTATTCAAGTCCCCTTATAGGACTTTCTATTATGGTGTAATTTTACTACTTTCGTGTAGGAAGTAAAAAATTGTATATGTGTATAATGGACCTTGTAAAACCTAAAAACAATGGGGATGTTAAGCTAAGTTGAGACAACCGACGTCTGTGTCTTTTTTATCAGACTTCTAATGGTCTCAAATACCGGATTCGGTACGCCCCTACACGAAATCCTCAATATTACACCAAAAAAGGAAACTTTCTCTATTCAAGTCCCCTTATAGGACTTTCTATTATGGTGTAATTTTACTACTTTCGTGTAGGAAGTAAAAAATTGTATATGTATATAATGGACCTTGTAAAACCTAAAAACAATGGGGATGTTAAGCTAAGTTGAGACAACCAACGTCTGTGTCTTTTTTATCAGACTTCTAATGGTCTCAAATACCGGATTCGGTACGCCCCTACACGAAATCCTCAATATTACACCAAAAAAGGAAACTTTCTCTATTCAAGTCCCCTTATAGGACTTTCTATTATGGTGTAATTTTACTACTTTCGTGTAGGAAGTAAAAAATTGTATATGTATATAATGGACCTTGTAAAACCTAAAAACAATGGGGATGTTAAGCTAAGTTGAGACAACCAACGTCTGTGTCTTTTTTATCAGACTTCTAATGGTCTCAAATACCGGATTCGGTACGCCCCTACACGAAATCCTCAATATTACACCAAAAAAGGAAACTTTCTCTATTCAAGTCCCCTTATAGGACTTTCTATTATGGTGTAATTTTACTACTTTCGTGTAGGAAGTAAAAAATTGTATATGTGTATAATGGACCTTGTAAAACCTAAAAACAATGGGGATGTTAAGCTAAGTTGAGACAACCAACGTCTGTGTCTTTTTTATCAGACTTCTAATGGTCTCAAATACCGGATTCGGTACGCCCCTACACGAAATCCTCAATATTACACCAAAAAAGGAAACTTTCTCTATTCAAGTCCCCTTATAGGACTTTCTATTATGGTGTAATTTTACTACTTTCGTGTAGGAAGTAAAAAATTGTATATGTATATAATGGACCTTGTAAAACCTAAAACAATGGGGATGTTAAGCTAAGTTGAGACAACCAACGTCTGTGTCTTTTTTATCAGACTTCTAATGGTCTCAAATACCGGATTCGGTACGCCCCTACACGAAATCCTCAATATTACACCAAAAAAGGAAACTTTCTCTATTCAAGTCCCCTTATAGGACTTTCTATTATGGTGTAATTTTACTACTTTCGTGTAGGAAGTAAAAAATTGTATATGTATATAATGGACCTTGTAAAACCTAAAACAATGGGGATGTTAAGCTAAGTTGAGACAACCAACGTCTGTGTCTTTTTTATCAGACTTCTAATGGTCTCAAATACCGGATTCGGTACGCCCCTACACGAAATCCTCAATATTACACCAAAAAAGGAAACTTTCTCTATTCAAGTCCCCTTATAGGACTTTCTATTATGGTGTAATTTTACTACTTTCGTGTAGGAAGTAAAAAATTGTATATGTATATAATGGACCTTGTAAAACCTAAAACAATGGGGATGTTAAGCTAAGTTGAGACAACCAACGTCTGTGTCTTTTTTATCAGACTTCTAATGGTCTCAAATACCGGATTCGGTACGCCCCTACACGAAATCCTCAATATTACACCAAAAAAGGAAACTTTCTCTATTCAAGTCCCCCTTATAGGACTTTCTATTATGGTGTAATTTTACTACTTTCGTGTAGGAAGTAAAAAATTGTATATGTATATAATGGACCTTGTAAAACCTAAAAACAATGGGGATGTTAAGCTAAGTTGAGACAACCAACGTCTGTGTCTTTTTTATCAGACTTCTAATGGTCTCAAATACCGGATTCGGTACGCCCCTACACGAAATCCTCAATATTACACCAAAAAAGGAAACTTTCTCTATTCAAGTCCCCCTTATAGGACTTTCTATTATGGTGTAATTTTACTACTTTCGTGTAGGAAGTAAAAATTGTATATGTATATAATGGACCTTGTAAAACCTAAAACAATGGGGATGTAAGCTAAGTTGAGACAACCAACGTCTGTGTCTTTTTTATCAGACTTCTAATGGTCTCAAATACCGGATTCGGTACGCCCCTACACGAAATCCTCAATATTACACCAAAAAAGGAAACTTTCTCTATTCAAGTCCCCTTATAGGACTTTCTATTATGGTGTAATTTTACTACTTTCGTGTAGGAAGTAAAAAATTGTATATGTATATAATGGACCTTGTAAAACCTAAAACAATGGGGATGTTAAGCTAAGTTGAGACAACCAACGTCTGTGTCTTTTTTATCAGACTTCTAATGGTCTCAAATACCGGATTCGGTACGCCCCTACACGAAATCCTCAATATTACACCAAAAAAGGAAACTTTCTCTATTCAAGTCCCCTTATAGGACTTTCTATTATGGTGTAATTTTACTACTTTCGTGTAGGAAGTAAAAAATTGTATATGTATATAATGGACCTTGTAAAACCTAAAAATAATGGGGATGTTAAGCTAAGTTGAGACAACCAACGTCTGTGTCTTTTTTATCAGACTTCTAATGGTCTCAAATACCGGATTCGGTACGCCCCTACACGAAATCCTCAATATTACACCAAAAAAGTAAACTTTCTCTATTCAAGTCCCCTTATAGGACTTTCTATTATGGTGTATTTTTACTACTTTCGTGTAGGAAGTAAAAAATTGTATATGTGTATAATGGACCTTGTAAAACCTAAAAACAATGGGGATGTTAAGCTAAGTTGAGACAACCAACGTCTGTGTCTTTTTTATCAGACTTCTAATGGTCTCAAATACCGGATTCGGTACGCCCCTACACGAAATCCTCAATATTACACCAAAAAAGGAAACTTTCTCTATTCAAGTCCCCTTATAGGACTTTCTATTATGGTGTAATTTTACTACTTTCGTGTAGGAAGTAAAAAATTGTATATGTATATAATGGACCTTGTAAAACCTAATAACAATGGGGATGTTAAGCTAAGTTGAGACAACCAACGTCTGTGTCTTTTTTATCAGACTTCTAATGGTCTCAAATACCGGATTCGGTACGCCCCTACACGAAATCCTCAATATTACACCAAAAAAGGAAACTTTCTCTATTCAAGTCCCCTTATAGGACTTTCTATTATGGTGTAATTTTACTACTTTCGTGTAGGAAGTAAAAAATTGTATATGTATATAATGGACCTTGTAAAACCTAAAAACAATGGGGATGTTAAGCTAAGTTGAGACAACCGACGTCTGTGTCTTTTTTATCAGACTTCTGATAGTCTCAAATACCGGATTCGGTACGCCCCTACACGAAATCCTCAATATTACACCAAAAAAGGAAACTTTCTCTATTCAAGTCCCCTTATAGGACTTTCTATTATGGTGTAATTTTACTACTTTCGTGTAGGAAGTAAAAAATTGTATATGTATATAATGGACCTTGTAAAACCTATAAACAATGGGGATGTTAAGCTAAGTTGAGACAACCAACGTCTGTGTCTTTTTTATCAGACTTCTAATGGTCTCAAATACCGGATTCGGTACGCCCCTACACGAAATCCTCAATATTACACCAAAAAAGGAAACTTTCTCTATTTCAAGTCCCCTTATAGGACTTTCTATTATGGTGTAATTTTACTACTTTCGTGTAGGAAGTAAAAAATTGTATATGTATATAATGGACCTTGTAAAACCTAAAAACAATGGGGATGTTAAGCTAAGTTGAGACAACCAACGTCTGTGTCTTTTTTATCAGACTTCTAATGGTCTCAAATACCGGATTCGGTACGCCCCTACACGAAATCCTCAATATTACACCAAAAAAGGAAACTTTCTCTATTCAAGTCCCCTTATAGGACTTTCTATTATGGTGTAATTTTACTACTTTCGTGTAGGAAGTAAAAATTGTATATGTATATAATGGACCTTGTAAAACCTAAAACAATGGGGATGTTAAGCTGAGTTGAGACAACCAACGTCTGTGTCTTTTTTATCAGACTTCTAATGGTCTCAAATACCGGATTCGGTACGCCCCTACACGAAATCCTCAATATTACACCAAAAAAGGAAACTTTCTCTATTCAAGTCCCCTTATAGGACTTTCTATTATGGTGTAATTTTACTACTTTCGTGTAGGAAGTAAAAAATTGTATATGTATATAATGGACCTTGTAAAACCTAAAAACAATGGGGATGTTAAGCTAAGTTGAGACAACCAACGTCTGTGTCTTTTTTATCAGACTTCTAATGGTCTCAAATACCGGATTCGGTACGCCCCTACACGAAATCCTCAATATTACACCAAAAAGGAAACTTTCTCTATTCAAGTCCCCTTATAGGACTTTCTATTATGGTGTAATTTTACTACTTTCGTGTAGGAAGTAAAAAATTGTATATGTATATAATGGACCTTGTAAACCTAAAAACAATGGGGATGTTAAGCTAAGTTGAGACAACCAACGTCTGTGTCTTTTTTATCAGACTTCTAATGGTCTCAAATACCGGATTCGGTACGCCCCTACACGAAATCCTCAATATTACACCAAAAAAGGAAACTTTCTCTATTCAAGTCCCCTTATAGGACTTTCTATTATGGTGTAATTTTACTACTTTCGTGTAGGAAGTAAAAAATTGTATATGTATATAATGGACCTTGTAAAACCTAAAAACAATGGGGATGTTAAGCTAAGTTGAGACAACCAACGTCTGTGTCTTTTTTATCAGACTTCTAATGGTCTCAAATACCGGATTCGGTACGCCCCTACACGAAATCCTCAATATTACACCAAAAAAGGAAACTTTCTCTATTCAAGTCCCCTTATAGGACTTTCTATTATGGTGTAATTTTACTACTTTCGTGTAGGAAGTAAAAAATTGTATATGTATATAATGGACCTTGTAAGACCTAAAAACAATGGGGATGTTAAGCTAAGTTGAGACAACCAACGTCTGGGTCTTTTTTATCAGACTTCTAATGGTCTCAAATACCGGATTCGGTACGCCCCTACACGAAATCCTCAATATTACACCAAAAAAGGAAACTTTCTCTATTCAAGTCCCCTTATAGGACTTTCTATTATGGTGTAATTTTACTACTTTCGTGTAGGAAGTAAAAAATTGTATATGTATATAATGTACCTTGTAAGACCTAAAAACAATGGGGATGTTAAGCTAGTTGAGACAACCAACGTCTGTGTCTTTTTTATCAGACTTCTAATGGTCTCAAAATACCGGATTCGGTACGCCCCTACACGAAATCCTCAATATTACACCACAAAAAAGGAAACTTTCTCTATTCAAGTCCCCTTATAGGACTTTCTATTATGGTGTAATTTTACTACTTTCGTGTAGGAAGTAAAAAATTGTATATGTATATAATGGACCTTGTAAAACCTAAAAACAATGGGGATGTTAAGCTAAGTTGAGACAACCAACGTCTGTGTCTTTTTTATCAGACTTCTAATGGTCTCAAATACCGGATTCGGTACGCCCCTACACGAAATCCTCAATATTACACCAAAAAAGGAAACTTTCTCTATTCAAGTCCCCTTATAGGACTTTCTATTATGGTGTAATTTTACTACTTTCGTGTAGGAAGTAAAAAATTGTATATGTATATAATGGACCTTGTAAAACCTAAAAACAATGGGGATGTTAAGCTAAGTTGAGACAACCAACGTCTGTGTCTTTTTTATCAGACTTCTAATGGTCTCAAATACCGGATTCGGTACGCCCCTACACGAAATCCTCAATATTACACCAAAAAAGGAAACTTTCTCTATTCAAGTCCCCTTATAGGACTTTCTATTATGGTGTAATTTTACTACTTTCGTGTAGGAAGTAAAAAATTGTATATGTATATAATGGACCTTGTAAGACCTAAAAACAATGGGGATGTTAAGCTGAGTTGAGACAACCAACGTCTGTGTCTTTTTTATCAGACTTCTAATGGTCTCAAATACCGGATTCGGTACGCCCCTACACGAAATCCTAATATTACACCAAAAAAGGAAACTTTCTCTATTCAAGTCCCCTTATAGGACTTTCCATTATGGTGTAATTTTACTACTTTCGTGTAGGAAGTAAAAAATTGTATATATATATAATGTACCTCGTAAGACCTAAAACAATGGGGATGTCAAGCTAAGTTGAGACAACCAACGTCTGTGTCTTTTTTATCAGACTTCTAATGGTCTCAAAATACCGGATTCGGTACGCCCCTACACGAAATCCTTCAATATTACACCAAAAAAAAAGGAAACTTTCTCTATTCAAGTCCCCTTATAGGACTTTCTATTATGGTGTAATTTTACTACTTTCGTGTAGGAAGTAAAAAAGTTGTATATGTATATAATGTACCTTGTAAAGACCTAAAACAATGGGGATGTTAAGCTAGAGTTGAGACAACCAACGTCTGTGTCTTTTTTATCAGACTTCTAATGGTCTCAAATACCGGATTCGGTACGCCCCTACACGAAATCCTCAATATTACACCAAAAAAGGAAACTTTCTCTATTCAAGTCCCCTTATAGGACTTTCCTATTATGGTGTAATTTTACTACTTTCGTGTAGGAAGTAAAAAATTGTATATGTAGTATAATGGACCTTGTAAAACCTAAAAACAATGGGGATGTTAAGCTAAGTTGAGACAACCAACGTCTGTGTCTTTTTTATCAGACTTCTAATGGTCTCAAATACCGGATTCGGTACGCCCCTACACGAAATCCTCAATATTACACCAAAAAAGGAAACTTTCTCTATTCAAGTCCCCTTATAGGACTTTCTATTATGGTGTAATTTTACTACTTTCGTGTAGGAAGTAAAAAATTGTATATGTATATAATGGACCTTGTAAAACCTAAAAACAATGGGGATGTTAAGCTAAGTTGAGACAACCAACGTCTGTGTCTTTTTTATCAGACTTCTAATGGTCTCAAATACCGGATTCGGTACGCCCCTACACGAAATCCTCAATATTACACCAAAAAAGGAAACTTTCTCTATTCAAGTCCCCTTATAGGACTTTCTATTATGGTGTAATTTTACTACTTTCGTGTAGGAAGTAAAAAATTGTATATGTATATAATGGACCTTGTAAAACCTAAAAACAATGGGGATGTTAAGCTAAGTTGAGACAACCAACGTCTGTGTCTTTTTTATCAGACTTCTAATGGTCTCAAATACCGGATTCGGTACGCCCCTACACGAAATCCTCAATATTACACCAAAAAAGGAAACTTTCTCTATTCAAGTCCCCTTATAGGACTTTCTATTATGGTGTAATTTTACTACTTTCGTGTAGGAAGTAAAAAATTGTATATGTAGTATAATGGACCTTGTAAACCTAAAACAATGGGGATGTTAAGCTAAGTTGAGACAACCAACGTCTGTGTCTTTTTTATCAGACTTCTAATGGTCTCAAATACCGGATTCGGTACGCCCCTACACGAAATCCTCAATATTACACCAAAAAAGGAAACTTTCTCTATTCAAGTCCCCTTATAGGACTTTCTATTATGGTGTAATTTTACTACTTTCGTGTAGGAAGTAAAAAATTGTATATGTATATAATGGACCTTGTAAAACCTAAAACAATGGGGATGTTAAGCTAAGTTGAGACAACCAACGTCTGTGTCTTTTTTATCAGACTTCTAATGGTCTCAAATACCGGATTCGGTACGCCCCTACACGAAATCCTCAATATTACACCAAAAAAGGAAACTTTCTCTATTCAAGTCCCCTTATAGGACTTTCCTATTATGGTGTAATTTTACTACTTTCGTGTAGGAAGTAAAAAATTGTATATGTATATAATGGACCTTGTAAGACCTAAAACAATGGGGATGTTAAGCTAGAGTTGAGACAACCAACGTCTGTGTCTTTTTTATCAGACTTCTAATGGTCTCAAATACCGGATTCGGTACGCCCCTACACGAAATCCTTCAATATTACACCAAAAAGGAAACTTTCTCTATTCAAGTCCCCTTATAGGACTTTCCTATTATGGTGTAATTTTACTACTTTCGTGTAGGAAGTAAAAAATTGTATATGTATATAATGTACCTCGTAAACCTAAAACAATGGGGATGTCAAGCTAAGTTGAGACAACCAACGTCTGTGTCTTTTTTGATCAGACTTCTAATGGTCTCAAATACCGGATTCGGTACGCCCCTACACGAAATCCTTAATATTACACCAAAAAAGGAAACTTTCTCTATTCAAGTCCCCCTTATAGGACTTTCCTATTATGGTGTAATTTTACTACTTTCGTGTAGGAAGTAAAAAATTGTATATGTATATAATGGACCTTGTAAAACCTAAAACAATGGGGATGTTAAGCTAAGTTGAGACAACCAACGTCTGTGTCTTTTTTATCAGACTTCTAATGGTCTCAAATACCGGATTCGGTACGCCCCTACACGAAATCCTCAATATTACACCAAAAAAGGAAACTTTCTCTATTCAAGTCCCCTTATAGGACTTTCTATTATGGTGTAATTTTACTACTTTCGTGTAGGAAGTAAAAATTGTATATGTCTATAATGGACCTTGTAAACCTAAAAACAATGGGGATGTTAAGCTAAGTTGAGACAACCAACGTCTGTGTCTTTTTATCAGACTTCTAATGGTCTCAAATACCGGATTCGGTACGCCCCTACACGAAATCCTCAATATTACACCAAAAAAGTAAACTTCTCTATTCAAGTCCCCTATAGTTCTTTCTATTATGGTGTATTTTACTACTTTCGTGTAGAAGTAAAAAATTGTATATGTATATAATGGACTTGTAAAAAACCCTAAAAACAATGGGGATGTTAAGCTAAGTGAGACAAAAACAATATGAGACAAAAAACAATCTGCGTTGTTTACAACACTCATTCGAGTACATTATATATGAATGTACGGACGGGGGGGTGCGAAGCCTCGTGGTCATGTAAGGATGCGGGGGGGGGTGGCGGTCTTATTTTGTGAGTGTGGACGATAAGTCATTCCGGGTGTTCCATCATCATGCACTTCAGTGTGTGCGCGAGTGAAGGGTCTGAGAAGCGATTGAGCGTGTGTATAAGGGAGAGGGGAAATCTATAATGGAGAAGAGATGGATAATTTATTGTAAAGAAAAGAATAATACCCTCGCACATTAATGATGTCATCGAGCAGGAGACTAGGTTCGTCCGCCAAAAAAACCAAAATGGAGACAAGGGGATATCAACGTTGTCAAAGAAAACGATACTTCGAACTGGAAGAGAGAGTGAATAGCATACTGGGGGATAGATGCGAGGCAGAGGCGGGTATGGTCATGAAGGCGATGCGTGAGATCATGAAGTTTGACCCGAATGTCTCAAGGTACAGCGAGGAGGTCAGGGAGGCGCTTGGGGAGAGCTGCAGAAAGTGGAGGCAACGGAATAAAGAGGAGAAAGAATGCGGCAAGACAACAGCTTTTAGTATGAAACGCAACACACATTCATGGATGCAGACACGCACGCGAGAAGAGAAAACAACCATCTTAGGGTGGCTTAAAGGAAATACTGTATGAATGCATAACATCAATTAAACGACATGGCATCCTACGAAGAGTTGCAGAAGCTCAGCGTGTGGCTGAAGAGATCTGAGGTGAGTGTGGGAAAAACAGTATTGATGCCCATGACTGATTGAAGGCGCCTAAACACAAGCATTTAGGAAAAGCGAAGTGGGATGGGCCGAAGCGGACGCGTACGCGAACACAACCCAACACACAAGGCATGGGGAAATGTTGTTGGATGGATTGGTTGTGATCGACGCGGACGACGCAGAGACAGTGCAGTGGTTGAGAGGATGGAAGATGAAGATGGTGAGGTGGGTGAGGCCATGCAGAGGTGTGCCATTCAAGAGACTAGGAAGGGACGCCACTACATGTTCTTGCGCCCGACATGGGCAGACGAGGAGGGGTACTATGACGTGCACGACAAGTCGATGATGATGAAAGGAAGGTGATATGAAGAGCCTGTGCCGGACAGGGACCAGGGGTCCTGCTGTCTGTTGCGCCCACTGAGGGGAAGGCATGGAAGGAGGGAAGGGCTCCGTGGGAGCTGGAGTCGATACCGTACATTCCAAAGGCGCTGATGGAGAGGGTGGCGGTGGCGAAGAGAAGAATAAAAGGACGAGTAAGGGAGCGGCGGATACTCAAAAGGCAAGGTGGACATGTAACTCACATCTCAAAGGAGGTTAGAGCAGGGGATAATGATGCCGACAGCTTCATGGGGGGGAGAGCACGGCATGTAAGAAGATTCTACTGCTCCTAGGAAAAAAAAACAGGTGGATGCCAGGGACACTGGCGAGGAGTGTCGCCGGGTGGGGCATTCAGAAGAGTACGACGAGGCGTACAAGGCGGCTATGGAAAAAAATGTGCCAGTGGTCCGCGCAAATAACTATGAGAGGTCCGCAAGAGCTATGGGAACGTTGAGAGGGGGCGGCACTTGACGGCCGAAGATGACATGATCGGTGGTCCAAGTGGGCCGGTGAGGACTACCTCTGGGTACGCCGGGGGGGGTGTACAGACGTCTTCGATCCCCAACTAGTGAGGATAGATGGACAAAGGGGACCAGGTCTGGGCAATCGTGTCACTAATCTGCTGAACGGTACGCGGAAGAAGACGGGGAATCAGAAGCACACCGAATATTAATATGGCTTCCAGAGGTGACAACTGCAGGTGGGGTGGACGGAGGGAGGTTTAGGAGGGGTGGGTGAAGAACGTCGAGCAGGTTCTTGAAGGGATGCGGCGGGACGTCGACTTTGTGGATATCGACACAGGCCGTCCAGATGTTTGTGTCATAGGATGGTGGGGGGGGGCGGGAAAGCTGAACAAGCGCTGACGCCAGGAGCAAAGCGGATCTGGAATGCGATACGAAGAAAAAATTGGCCACACTTAATCATTTACGTGATGCTGTCCGCTGATATGCCGAACGCGATGGCCCTCGCTGGACCACGCTCCATGACAGACGTTCAGGGGGGGGCACGCCTGGCAGCAATGGCGGCACTTGATAGGGAATCAAGGGGCGAGCGTAGTGGACCTCAGGACAGCCAGAACGCAGAGGGTGGCCAGAGGACGTGGTGTGCAACAACACAACAGGAACTGGCTCGTGGCGTCCTGGCGCGACCCGTCGTTCACGAACGAAGCCGACCGCGCACAGCCCGATGGTGCACATGATCGTCGAAAATCATGGGCGGGGACGAGGAACATGCAAGGTTCCTTCAAAACGAACTGCTGTTTAAGGGTACGCATCACAGGCGAAGGAGAGGGAGGTTTTCCCCCATTGTACGGGGAGCGGAAGGAACGGAAAGAGGGCCTGTGCGCGCAGCTCTACAGGCCGGCGGTGTCTTCGGGCGGCTCCTACAGAGGATGACTGCGCGATCATAACGAGTTCACTTGCAGTAATATTGACGCGGTAGAGGCAACCCTCAATAGGAGCATACTCCGCGGTATTCACGAGCTCAAGAAGTTGGGGAGAAGTTGAAGACGAAACTAGGGTCACTTTTAATTAACTGGGGAGGATGGTTTCCGCAAAGGCGCCTTATAAAGACCCATAAAAGCATTCAGCCAACGGCATCGTCTCGAGGGGGGGAGGGGGCCTTGACCAATCAATGCCGAAAATTTCCGTTTTGATCTTGCAATGATGAGCGGGCTTTTAGCAATTAACTTTCCGGGTACTTGCAGATCTGCTCCCGTGGGAGAGAAGACGCCGACGCGGCGGCAGTGCTACCGAACCATGAAGGAGAGGATCTTAGTCGCGTGCCAGAGGTGCAGGCTGCGCTGTTTGCCCTGGCTGGTCGAGTGTGCTGTGGCGTGGTACAGTGGGACAGAGATCGAAGGCCGGCCCGGGGCTCCAGAAAAAAGAAGGTAAGTTAACCAGTTTACAAGAGACAATATTGGCGTATCAGAAACACAAAAACTGTGTGCAAAAAGCGGGCGTTCCTTTCCTGTCCCGAGATCGGTTTGGGGCGAGATTTCAGAGGAGGTGGCAGACGGTCCTGCCCTTTTCCACCAGGGGGGGGGGTGGGCCACAGTATCTCAAAGGACGGGGACAGTAAAGAAATCAACAGAAATTTGTGGTTTCCACCCGGCAGATGAAGACAAGGGTTCTGAAAAAAGACGAGGTGGGGGGCATTCGAATCGAAGGAGGGAGCTAAACAGAGCGCGAGCGAGGAATATGGGATTGGTTGTGCTGGCATGGTTACACATGATGAATGAATGCAGGCGGCAGGGAGGAACATGTCCTCGTCTCCAAAAGACACACCAACCACGGCGCAACCTGTCCCTTCGGGTCATGTCGGTGGGGGCGAGTCCACAGCCGTCATGGGTTCAAGGAGAAGAGAGGGCGCAGCAACACCGTTCAGTCAGTCAAACAGATTCTCACAATGGGCACCGGGTCTCCATCAGGTCAAGGAAGTCAAGAGGTGGCAGGCGGCGGCACCGTGTCGATTCGATCACACAGAGTCACAGATGACCTCCGGTCCCAAGCAGCTGCGGCCAACCGCGTTCCGAGCAGTCCACAGAGTCACAAGGTGCACAACATGGCGACCTCGGGCTCATAGGGCGGCAGCACGCAAGCCACCGTTCGAGTCGATTTGCACCACACAAGCAGGGGGCGTGCGACCGGTACCTCGTCCATTCATGACGGCGGAACCTGTCGAATTCGAGTCACATCACCGTGCTCAACGCATGGGTCGATAAAGAACCCACCGGGCGTACATCCTGGCCGGGAAACCTTGCAGTCGAGTCACAGAGGAGACCGGGGGGACGAGCCTCGGCCCCCTGGGTGCGTCCATCATGATCAATCAGTCATGGGCGGGGCAACCTGTCGAGGTCTAGTTGAGGAGTCCAGCTCACACATGGTACGGCTCAGTGTCGCATCATCATGGGCAGAAACTGTCAGGGTCGAGTCGATTCGAGTCACACTCACACAACGACGCTCGAAGTGGCGCATACACACGATAAACACATCAAAACTTGCGGCACATCTCTGTCGAGGGTCACAGGGCAACCTCCACATCCATCCAAGAGCTCCAAAGACGCGGGTCAAGAAGACTGGGCGGCGGGGGCGGGCCACTCGTGCTTCTTTTCTCCACTTCTTCTCCCAACCTGCTCCACTCCACTGCCACAAACGGCGGCACCCTTGCGGCTATCCCTAAAAAAATCCTAAAAAACAAACCCATAATACACCCAAAAAAACCAAAAAAAACCCGAAACCGCCGTGTTTCGTCGTTTATTATAAAAAAACTCGATCCAGTAATGGTAAATGATAGAGGATTTGCGCAGTCAATAGTCGCTGCGTCGATGTTTAGGGTGGGGGGGGGCGCGCCCAGGATCTCAATCAATCGTGCCGCTGTCTGTTGCTGTCTGTCTTGCTGTCTCGTCTGTCGCCAGAAGCCAAACAGGGTGACCATGTTGAGTTCCAGTGTCGTCATGCATGGGGATGAGTTCTAGCAAGCAGTTCACATGATAGGCGCAGAACTAAACGCCACTGCGTCCGCTCCCTCCGTCGTGCGCCGGGCGCCCCCCCCACACAGGAAATGCCGAATGCGTATTGCACTGTTTTGTCAAGCTCGTGAGGAATTTTCGGCGTGATGGGCCGGCTGCCCGAATTTGTGTAAGGGAATCGTCTGGGGCGGGAGCAATCATGACCAACAGAATGAGATGATGTGGTCACCAACGAAGGAATGAGCCTACATGGAAGGGGATCCCACCCCTAGATTTATTATACGGTAGCTAGACCACGATGCAGAGCTAAACCAAAGCTGCTGCGAATGGCAGGCAGATGGTGATCAAGTGCGGCATGGAAGCTTCATAGGGACAGTTGATGATTACATTGTACTTTTTTAAGGATTATGAAAAGTTGACCAATGTCAAACCATATTTTGTAACCGATATTGTCAATACAGAGGACTGTGTGTCTCTAGGATATGCCCCCCACCCCCACTCCCACTTCCCCACTCCCACTCCCAGAGCGACCTCTTCGCATCACATGACGGCGGAACCTGTGTCGAGTCGAGTCACAATCACATCACATCACATCACATCACATTGGCGAACCGACCTATCGCATCAGGCGGCGGAACCTGTGTCGAGTCGAGTCACATCAAATGGCGACCGACCTATCGCATCAGGCGGCGGAACCTGTGTCGAGTCGAGTCACATCACATCACATCACATGGCGACCGACCTCTCGCATTACATGACGGCGGAAACTGTCGAGTCGAGTCACATCACATCACATCACATGGCGACCGACCTCTCGCATTACATGACGGCGGAAACTGTCGAGTCGAGTCACATCACATCACATCACATGGCGACCGACCTCTCGCATTACATGACGGCGGAAACTGTCGAGTCGAGTCACATCACATCACATCACATGGCGACCGACCTCTCGCATTACATGACGGCGGAACCTGTGTCGAGTCGAGGCAAAGATAACAAACAACACTTGGATGAGAACCGTCTCACATTAACATATAACAAGCGGCGGAGCCCCTTTCACCTCCCCACAGCGGAGCGACTGGGGGCGACCGGAGGGGAGCCCACAGTTCACATCAAGCTTGGAAGAAGCGAGATCGTCAGCGGTAGATACCCGAATGTGATCTCAGCCATCCTGTGGGTGCTGCAGCAGGAGGAGCTTAAATTCAAGGGTTAAGATAGGGCTTGTAGAGTGTTCCGCCAACTGTAAATTTACTTATTTTCGGAAAGCAAGCGAGGCAACTGTTGCAACTCTTTGCGGGTGTTTCAGGCGATGAAATACTAAAATGAAACCGCTTCGAGCTGGACAGGTTCTTGAAAAAATCACGCTCATGATGCGTACACGTTCACTATAGCTTTCCTGAAATCCCTTATTTCTCCTGCAATCTTCACTCTCGTGTTCGCGCTCTCCTGAGTCCACATGGGGCATTTTTTTAGCCATTCATTGAATTTGGCTTTGTAAAACGGTCCTGCTTTGTTTAAGTATGGTAAATGGTTCCCTTGCTTTTTCCCACACACCAGCATCGCCGCTTCTTCAGCAAGACCAATGCAGTGTAGGAAATGTTTCTTGATACAGTCTGCGCAGTATTTGTCTCTGACGAGTAGATGTTCCTCAAGCAGAATTGACTGTTTTGCTATTTCCCTCATGTTGTATTCTGGTTCACTTACGGGATCTATGGCTTGACAAGTGTGGTTAGGTTGATTATTTGTTATGTTTTGATTTCTTCGTGTGCGATTGCTCCAATTCGTGCGATAAAACAGAGCATTTCCTATATTGACAATTAATATGATGCTTACAATACCAAAAGATAGAATCGTGAGAGTGTCTTTCTGACGATCCGTAAGCATGACGAAGGATGTATGTTGTTTACATTACAAACGTTTTTTTGTCACCCCAGCACGCCCATGGGGGTCGTCTTTGTAAAACATGGAGACTTTTGGACCAATGACAAGAATGCCGTCAAAGACATCATGTTCAGGGCGTGCGAAGAAGCAAACATACATATGATAAACGATTCGGGGAAATCAAGACAGTACAGCAGCACGCGCGCAGGTGCACGAAATATTGTGAAGACAGCCAAACACTACATCACTCTCACTCATTCTCACGCAAACGGCGGAACACGGTCGAATGTATCGGAGGACACAAGATGCGGAACAGTGTCGAATGTATAGGAGGACACACGCAAACGGCGGAACACATGTAGACGAATGTATAGGAGGACACAAGATGCGGAACACTGTCGAATGTCGTGTGTCATGTAAGGATGCGGGTGGGGGGGGTGAGACAGACAGGCCATCTGTATCATCTTCGCACGGACTTCTCTCTGCGCTTTCACCATGTGATTGCCGAGGACACGAAAAGCATGGACAATTCATTTTTACATGTAAATGATGCAATTCTTGCATTCTGAGCATGTGTACATGGATTCTGAAGGACAGCATTTGATCACTCTTTTCTTTGTAGGTTCGCATTCTCCACAGAATACGCGTAGGTCAGGGTCTACTATTTCGTATTCATCGCCTCCCATGTATTGCTCGAGACGCACACCCATGGCTTTCATTGTGTATTGAATTCTGCGGGCCTTTTTCAGCCATTTGGACATTGCAGAGTGCGGATGCTTTCCGTTAATCCAGTATGGCATCAAGTAGTCCACGAACAATTCTTCTCCCTGCTTCACTTTCCTTGATGTGCATAGGTATACTTCTTCCGTATCCCCCTTCTTCTTCTGTATGAATTCGCAGTTGTTTGAGAATCCCGTCACTTCCGGATGGATGGCATCGTTTGCGATATGTGCCACTCCCTTGCTCAGATCGAATGGGTCTGGTTGGTGCGTGAGAACGTTTGGGGTGCACGCGATCTCAAATGCGTACGCATGTACACGTTTACTTTTTCGCTTTCCCGATCGTGTACGCGAGGACACATTCGATTCGTTGATGACAGGTCCTGGGTACTCTGTGAGTGGTGTTCCAGTGGGTAGCGAACGGATAGCAAAGAGGCCCCTCCCTGCTCCGGGTATTTTGGATTTACTGATGCGTATATAGGATGGTATCTTTCCTGTATCGCTGAATGCTACACGCTCAAATGAAAATGGGCGAACGTGTTCTCGCATGTTGTTACAGTTGTTCTCACTGAATGATCTATTATTCCATTTACACCATAAACTTGGTAATGTACAGTTGTTCTCAAATAAAGTGGGACACACCCACTACCGCAAGCCCCCTGCATGAATGCCTCTTCCCGCTCCGCGGGCCCGCGTCCCCATTCCCCTAAGACCATGTTGTTTTTTTGTCAAGCAGAAGTCTGCTTGAGACACGGAAGAGCACACATAAAGCGTTGTGGAACAGAGGGTTGAAGTCAGGGTGGTTCTGCGTGCAACTCGATGGTGCGACGGTCGTCAACCACTACAAGCCTCGTGAATGGCTCTTTGACACTTTGTATATATTACAAACCTTCCTCAGACTCCTCAAAACATATTTGTAGTGAACCACGGCCCTGTATCTGGTTTCAGGGGATATCATTCAAATTATACTGAGTGCAGGGCCTTGTGGGGGCGGCTGCCAACAGCATGAAGTGATGTTAATTTATTCAATATACTTGACGATGGTGTTGTCGTCCCGCTTTGCAGATGGACCTGCCTGACATGACCTACAGCGGGCGCAACATTACGGACGCTTTGCTGCCTGTCGCAGCTGCCCGAAGGACCCGCTCTTGTGCACCTGTACTACACACCATGGCAGTACATGTGTGTTTTGAAAAAGACGTTCCTGCTCGAGAAGTGGGCTTCAAGTTTTGCCATTAAACTGGCAGAGTGTGGGGCAGTGACAGATATCCCTAATTGGTGGAGTACTGACATTACATTACATTACATTACATGTTAAAGTCTACTTGACACCGCGAGGGTGTATGAGACTCTGTGCTTTAAACAAAAAGAAAAAGCACCCACAAAGCAAAAAACCCCATTACATCAGGGGTGTGTCGAGGACAAACAAACCAAACTCCCAACCACCGTTTTGGTGGCGTAGGTATTAAACCCCTTAGAGCCGGACCCAGATCTCAACCACTTACAGTGGCGGAGGTAAGAAGCTAACAAATGAGAAGTCACAAGAAGAAGAAAAAAAGGGATGATAAATTACGGTGCCACTAAGCAGTCCAGGGCTTCCTGTCTTGCTCTTCTACAAGTAGAAAGATAGTCGGCTAGGTTGCTCCAAAAAGACTTAGTGCCATTTCCATTCATAAAGGTTCTGAATGTGGAATCGCAGAATTCCACATTCCATACGGTTAAGTTGGTATCCTCATGGACATGCCTATAAATATCTGTAAACAGCTTCTGGTAGCGGAGGCGAATATCATTATAAAAAGGGCACTCAAACATATGCATTTCATCCTCAGGTTTTTGGAACCCACACATTTGACAGTGACATGAAAACGGTTGCGCATACCTGTCAGGAACCATGTACACAATAAGATGCGGTGGTCCCT
Organism: Chlamydomonas sp. ICE-L; assembly: GCA_013435795.1. Taxonomy (NCBI): domain Eukaryota; kingdom Viridiplantae; phylum Chlorophyta; class Chlorophyceae; order Chlamydomonadales; family Chlamydomonadaceae; genus Chlamydomonas; species Chlamydomonas sp. ICE-L. Next base: position 36,852 of record JACBWV010000055.1, read on the forward strand.
GTCAAAGAATTGAGTGCGAGTCACATGGCGACCGACCTCTCGCATCACGGCGGCACCTGTCGAGTCGAGTCACAGAGCGACCGACCTCACGCGTTTCGTCGAGACGCGCCGAGAAGTTCCTCGAAACCCCCACCACCCCCTGATACTGATATGAGTGAACACGGCCGAAGAGTTCGTATAAGAAGATCTTTCTTACAAACAAGACAGGTACAGTCAGAGACAGAATTTATGGAGGATTTTGAAAGGAGAGTACGTGTGTGGCACGAAAACATTCGGATCTTCGAGGATCATGTCCCTCCTCGTGCTTCTTTGAAAGTTTCGTACGATCCTTCCTTCGAGTTTGATCGCACGAAATATGGTACGATGCGGACCGATATCCGTGTCATAGACATGGACACAGTAGATGCGACCCTAGACCTTATAGAGCAAGGTATGCACCCGCTCGTCTTGAACATGGCGGACATACATAATCCTGGGGGGTGCGTGTCTTGTGGAGGTGGGATGCAGGAAGAGTCGTTGTTCCGGAGGACGAACTACCATCGTCATCTCTCGAGGTCGTTTTACCCGATCGGAGAAAGGGAAGCCGTTGTATCGTTCGACGTCGACATCATCAGGGAGTGCGAGAGAGACGGATTCGAGTTCCTGAAGTTTTCTAACTCGGCATCCTTCTTGGCATGTCCGTGCATTTCCATGCCACAGCTGGTGGACAACAGGTTCTCAGAGAAAGACAGTCAATTGTTTCGCGAAAAGGTGAGACTCGTATTGAGTGTAGCTCACAAGTACGGACATGACAGCATCGTATTAGGAGCTTGGGGATGCGGGGCGTTCGGGTGTCCACCTAAACACGTTGCCGAGATCATGTTTGCCGAGATCGAAAAGGTAGAAGGGTGCTTCAAGAAGATCGTTTTCGCGATTCTAGGTAAAAACATCTATTTCTTTCATCTCGCAGAAAATGAAAAAAGAGTAGGAAACTTTCAGAGGGTACATCATACAGTTGTTCTCAAATAATTTTGGGACACTCAGTATAATTTGAATGATATCCCCTGAAACCAGGTACAGGTCCGTGGTTCACTACAAATATTTTTTGAGGAGTCTCAGGAAGGTTTGTAATATATACAACGTGTCCAAGAGCTCACTACATAGATGGGTCAATGCTGATCAGGTGGGTAAAAGTAAGCGTTTAAAACGAAAAAGGAAAGAATTGTCCATGCTTTTACGTTCCACGATATCCAATAATATTGCAGAGAACCCCTTTATAACGATTCGTTCTATAGCACAGTTTAGAATGGGTTCCCATTGGCTGAACACAGAAAGAATGAGGGTGGTGGATAGAGCACACATCCCTCGCTCAATGAGACACTGTCAAATGTGTGGGTTCCAAAAACCTGAGGATGAAATGCATATGTTTGAGTTCCCTTTTTATAATGATATTCGCCTCCGCTACCAGAATCTGTTTACAGTTATTTATAGGCATGTCCATGAGGATACTGACTTAACCGTATGGAATGTGGAATTCTGCGATTCCACATTCAGAACCTTTATGAATGGAAATGGCACTAAGTCTTTTTGGAGCAACCTAGCCGACTATCTTTCTACTTGTAGAAGAGCAAGACAGGAAGCCCTGGACTGCTTAGTGGCACCGTAATTTATTATCCCTTTTTTTTCTTCTTGTGACTTCTCATTTGTTAGCTTCTTACCTCCGCCACTGTAAGTGGTTGAGATCTGGGTCCTGCTCTAAGGGGTTTAATACCTACGCCACCAAAACGGTGGTTGGGAGTTTGGTTTGTTTGTCCTCGACACACCCCTGATGTAATGGGGTTTTTTGCTTTGTGGGTGCTTTTTCTTTTTGTTTAAAGCACAGAGTCTCATACACCCTCGCGGTGTCAAGTAGACTTTAACATGTAATGTAATGTAATGTAATAACATGCAAGGATTTGGTCGGTATAATTTGCAAGAGTTGTAATGTGAGATTATCGATCAGTACGGCATCGAGACACATAAAACAATGTGGATTTTCTAGGAAGAAGGCGTTTCCCACAGTTCTCTACGGACATTCAAAAGAAAATGTATAAATGTTTTGTGACAAGTACAGAGAAATCTCTAACGTTGTTTGTATCGACGAAGCAGGATTTTACGCTGGAGAACACAGCAAATATGGATACAGCAAGATCGGTTCTAGATTAACTACGAAGACAATGAGTAACCTCCGTCGTGTGAAGTTCACTTTATTACTCGCTATTTCATCTCAGGGAATAATAGATTATCAGTTATTGGAGCACAATTGTAAAAAAGAAGATTTCATTAAATTCTTTAAAACTTTGGTCATCCCAAAGAAAACCACGATCGTCATGGATAATATTCGGTTTCACCATTCTTCAGAAATAAAGGATATATCCGAATGCAAAGGGTGGAAGCTTTTGTACACCCCTCCTTATTGCCCCAGAGCTAATGCGATTGAACAAATATTTGGAAGCATGAAGAGAGACTACAGGGCATCATGTCCATTGACGTCAACCTGTAATTTCGATTACTTAATGCAAATATGTTGTGTTCTAGAAATGTGGAGGTATAAAGACTTGTCAAAATATATGATTAATACGAGAGATTGGGTTAGGAATGTTCGAGAGAGCCTGTCTGCAGATCCAGATTACATCAAAACGTTTTCGGGGTACAATTTGTGATGGAGAATGGGATCGGCGTGTCATCATCGTTGGTACATGAGGCTGACCAACATGATGAGGTTGCAGAACTTGTCGATTATGAAGGGGAGGAAGACGAGGAGTGTGCACCTGGGCGAGCGATTTGTGTGGTCAAGATGAAATTGAGTACCTTTACTCCCCATGATTGGCTTCGTAACAAGATAGACACACTGATACTGGACATGAACAAGTTGCTTGGAGAGGGTTATATTTTCTCAAATTTCCACATTGCTCGTCTTTTTGAGAATGGTATCGCTGTCCCTCCTGTAAATCGCAACTTCTTCTACCGGTGCCTTATTGCAGTCAGTACCAACAAATGTAAGGGGTCGACTCTTGGCGAAGACTTCGAGAGTAGTCGGCTTCTGTTCGACTTGTTAAGAGAGCCGGGGCAATCCAAAGTTGACATTCGGGGGAACGTGAAGAACCAGATCATTGCAGACCTGTCTATTCTCATGGCCACAATGGCCTCTAACCATCTTTGGACCAACCTTGAGCGACGCATAACGACTTACTTGAAGTGGAAGTACCCACAGATTGCAAAGCGCCTGCGGTCGGACATCGTGGCTGCATTGATCAAGTGCCCTACAAAGAATCTCGACGTCATCTTCAAGGTGAGCCCTCATACAACAAAGCTGCCAACCAAGCTTCCAACAGCTAGACTTCGATCGGCAAAAAGTGCAGTTGCTCTTGCGAAGAAGAGGGTCGGTAGGAAGGAACCAGAAGGATCCCCTTTGCGTGTTAGGTTGACTAAACTTCAAGAGAGGCTTGAAAAGTTGAGCGAAGCTTGGCTCTCCTCGAAGAACATTAGGGTGGACGCAGATAACGCTAAACGCTTCTTTGCACGCGACGTGGCATTCTGTCTCAGGGGGGGTCTACCTTTACCATCCGGAAACACTTTTGCGTCTCGGGCTCACATGACCCTGCCTCTGTACCACAAGATATTGTCGGAGACCATCGAAGAAAAACGAAAAACTAAAAACGAAAAACATCGCACATTCTCGTTGTTGCCTTACAAATCTGGATTCACTCTGTCGCACATTCCGATTTCGAAAATGGCCTTTTTCTATATGGTCAACGAGTGCCACTTCGATTCATGCAAGGCAGACGTTGCTTCCAAAAACCATCAAGGAATATGGGAGCGCTTCGCAAACCTCAAGAAAGTGGAGACAGTTTCTCGGAAGTTCGGTTACCGCATTGTGACAGACGGCTTTGCAGTCAGCATCTTGATGAATAAGCCTACGTGTCTGACATGTTCGATGCCTGCAGACGCGTTCTCTACGCGGGCGCATGAGTATGTGACAACAGACGAGGGTGGCATTGTATCCTTCCTTGACAATGTGGTCGTGGCTGCGGTAGACCCGGGTGTTACTGATATCGTGACTGTAACAGGACTCAACGGAGGTACCAGATCGTACAGCTCGGCGCAATATTATCGCAAGGGTCTGATCTTCAAGTCTCAGCGTCAAACTGACGTTTGGAACCTCGAGACGGCTGATATCGTTGGTGGTATCATTCCGGATAGAGACTCTTCGAGTTCTGAACAGATTGGTGCGTACGCCAGATTCTACATGGGTGCCGCCCCAATCCTTCTTGCCCATCGTGCTTCCAGGGGGTACCGAAACCTCCGCTTTCGAAGGTACTGCAAGAAACAGAAACTCATTGTTGAGATTGCTGACTTCGTAGCTCCGAGAGAGAAGAGCGCTAAGGTACTCGTCGGGTTTGGTGATTGGAAAGGTCTGGGGGCGACGCCAATCTCTAGGCGGACTTGTGGCCCTCTCCAAGCTATTCGTTTCGAGCTTCGTAGCCGAGAAAACGTCATCATGGAGGACATCGATGAGTTCAGAACATCTCAACGATGCAGCTGCTGTGAGAACCACCTTTGCAACATGGTGGCACTCACTCATCGTAAGAAGCAAGACGGTACAGGTTGGGAATGTACAGAAGGACGCAAGCGGATTCATAAGATTCTCCACTGCAAAAGCAGTCAAAGCGGAGCGCCACGCCAACAGAGCGGTGGTATGCTTCACTGCGGGAAGACTTGGGACCGCGATGTGAACGCTTCCAGGAACATCCTGATGCTTACACTTCACCAAGTCTTTGGGAGAGAGCGTCCTCTCGCGTTTCGCCGAGACGCGCCGAGAAGTTCCTCGACAACCCCACCCCCACCCCCTGATACTGATATGGGGACACAGACGGTTGAACGGTTTACCAAAGAGGCTACTCGGAATATCTTCGAGAACCTCTTCAACCTGCTGCACCCCCCAACGTTGCCCAAAAGCAACGATCTGCAGTCTGGATGATTATAAGGTGTCCCACTTTATTTGAGAACAACTGTAAAAGACATTATAAAAGTTTGGAATACGCATTATCACGCATTTGCACTGTAACGCTTGAGGAATCAAGGGACACACGGCGGCACCTGTCAAGTCATCATACACGTACACACGCAAACGGCGGGAAACTGTCGCATCCACACCGTCCGTTCGTCCGTCCATTCATGACACACGGATGCGGTGGCGGATTCTCGTCCCTCATCGTCTCGTATCGTAGTCCTCGAATTAAGTGTAAACAACCATTCTTCAGTATAAACAACCATCAGCACAGCACACTTCACAAACGAATGAGTTCCTTTGACGAAATCAATGAAGATGTATTGGAGATCATTCTAGCCAATGCGATTTCGAACGAATGCCACCTCCAACAAGTGCCTCTCGTTAGCAAACAGTGGAGATGCGTCGCACCCCGGTGTGTCACAAGGATCCACCTGAGACATTATAAAAGTTTGGAATACGCATTATCACGCATTTGCAGGCTCGAAGAGTTGAAAATCGGTATCAATCGGGGGAAAGACGTACCCTACCAATCAATGTCGGAGATCGAAGACAAGATAGAAGACATATCTCCGCTGTCCGGCCTCACTTCGTTGGTTCACCTGGACATATCGAACACCTACGTGACCGACATATCGCCACTGTACGGACTCACTTCGTTGACGCACCTGAACATGGCGCACACCTACGTGGACGAAGACCTATTATCACCGCTTTCCGGACTCACTTCGTTGACGCACCTAGACATTTCGCACACACTTGTGACCGACATATCATCGCTGTCCGGTCTCACTTCGTTGATTCACCTAGATATTTCGCACCTCACGTACGTGGACGAACACCCATTATCAGCGATTTCAGGACTCAATGCGTTGGTTCACCTCAACATTTCGCATATCGGAAACAGACTAGAAGACATATCAACGCTTTCCGGACTCACCGAGTTGGTTCATCTGAACATGGCGTACACACGGGTGGGCGAACACCTATCACCGCTGGCAGGACTCACTTCGTTGATTCACCTCAACATGGAGGGCACCGAAGTGGAATACCTATCATCTCTGTCCGCCCTCAATTCGTTGATTCACCTCGACATTTCGCATCTCAAATACAAGCTCGAAGACATCTCACCGGTGTCCGGTATCACTGCGTTGCTTCACCTGAACATGGAGGGCACACGTGTACCCTCTATATCAGTGCCCCCCGGCCTCACTTCGTTGGTTCATCTGAAAATGGCGTACACATGTGTGGTCGAAGACCGAGTACCGATGTCCGGCTCCATTTCGTCTTGTCGCCGGAGCAAGGTGCTCGACATATTGCAGCTGGCAAGACTCGCTTCGTTGATTCACCTGAACATGAAGGGCACACGTGTGAAAGACATATCACCACTGGCAGGACTCGCTTCGTTGATTCACCTGAACATGAAGGGCACCGACGTGGAAGACATATCACCACTGGCAGGACTCACTTCGTTGATTCACCTGCACATGAAGGGCACCGACGTGGAAGACATATCACCACTGGCAGGACTCACTTTATTGGTGCACCTGGACATTTCGAACACCGGCGTGGACGACATATCACCGCTGGCAGGACTCACTTCGTTGGTGCACCTGGACATTTCGAACACCGACGTGGACGACATATCACCGCTGGCAGGACTCACTTCGTTGGTTCACCTCGACATTTCGAACACCGACGTGGACGACATATCACCGCTGGCAGGACTCACTTCGTTGACGTACTTGAAAAATGGATGGAAAAAAATTGTTCAACGGGTCATCCTTAGTAAATAATGGGCGTTCCTGCCTCCCGGCCGATTTTGACTGGTTGCGAAACATCGTATGGAGCGGAATTGTGATTCCTTGGTGCTATGTCTCAAGCTAGCGAGTCGTTCAGGAGGCTCTAAATCCTGATTAGAAATTTTAAAAAATCGGCCGGGAGGCAGGAACGCCCATTAAATGTCATCCTTAGTAAATAATGGGCGTTCCTGCCTCCCGGCCGATTTTGACTGGTTGAGAAACATGGTACAAGTCTGGTATCAAGAAACAGAAAAAACAGCAAGAAAAACGTTTCTCAGACATGATTCCTAGATGGGAGTCTCTTCGTGAAAATGGAGCAGCGTTGAGTACATCCAGGACGGATGATATCTCGGCTTACTTGAAAAATTACGCTACGTTTTCCGACGAGTGGTGGAGGATGGCACTCCTTCGCAGAGAATCCCGAGACAACTTTCAGAGGTACATTGGAAAGCGCAAGGCTATGGACTCATTTTGGGCAGGGATCAAGCGCAACATGAAGTTGGATCATCCTGACCTGAGGGTTCGCGTAGCATATGGTTCTGCAATCACGACTCTGAAGGCTACCGGACCAGGAGAGGTAGCTGTGCCTACGGGATCTATGTTCGCTTCCTGCAAAGAGGAGGTTCATGTGACAGATGAGTTCAAGACGACTCTCATGTCTTGGGAAACCGGTGCCAAGAAGGAATGTGTTTACAAAATTCCAAGTGTCCAAATAACCACGGAAGGGCAGATTCGTCTAGGTTACGAGTTGTTGGGTCACACCCCATTGAAGGAGACTCCAAAGGTCTCTTATCGCGACCAGTTGGCGGTGAGGGTGTACTGCGCACGTAAACAAATCCAAGAAAAACACAGGAGGGGTGGCTTAGCCCCCTCTCTTGTCGACAACAACTCGATCAAGCGGTACCCTGAGGTACGAGGACAGCGATTCTCTCCAGAAACCAGCACTTACTCGGACCGGGACCGCTCCTCTGCTCTCACAATCGCAAGGCTGCACTGCATGGAACTGTTGGGTCAAGGGAGACCGCTTCCATTTTGCAGGGATGCGTGTTGTTGATGGGCTACAAAAAAACATGATGGTGTTCCACTGCCCCGTGGGTTGCTACACCATAAGGTTACACCATAAGGTGTACCGTACACTCCAGAAAGCGGTTTCATTTTAGTATTCCGTCTAGTGTAGGTTGTCGTGGACTGTTCACCGCGAGGTGGAGGAGCACCTGAAGTTCATTGATAAAATAGAATCTGCGTTCAACGCTCGTGGTTAGCTTTGTAGTTCAGAGAACTCGCGGACGAGGCGCCTTCGGCACAACACATACGTGGGATTGGAGATGCTTTTTCGAAATTGGGTTTGGATGAGTTGGATAGCGTTTTTACGCCTAATATGGTGGGCACGCCACGCTTGTTGGATCTTTTTAGCATATTTCGCAAGTGTGACATTCTCAACGATATAATTTATTTGTAATTGTTGGTGGTATGTCTCGCTCGTTGCGTATACACTTCTACACCGGTCAGATAGCCTTGCTGGCACAATCCAGAAGCTCCACATGTAATCATGGCTTCCTTCTCTTTGCTGAAGATGACGATGAGGTTGGATCTCATACGTGTCGGATATGAATCCGTCCAGTATCATTAAACACGGTTTTGTGGATATCCAACTGGGGTCGATTGTGACTGTTCTCACAATATTGTGTTTACTCCAGAACTTCACGCAGGTGTCATCTAGGTCTGAAAAGACAATATTCTCCCAGCCCTGCATTTATGAACATTTGTTTCATGGTCGAGTTGTTTGCTTATACAGTCGAGCTCCATCTACAGTTGTTCTCAAATAAAGTGGGACACATTATAATCATCCAGACTGCAGATCGTTGCTTTTGGGTAACGTTGGGGGGTGCAGCAGGTTGAAGAGGTTCTCGAAGATATTCCGATTAGCCTCTTTGGTAAACCGTTCAACCGTCGAATGTCGACAATGGATCCACTTTCATCGAAGACTCGTTCAAATACAGTCGACGGAATGTACATGTGACTGTCATGTATTCAAAGCGGTATTTTTTAATGATAACTGACTCCTGCTGCAACACGTCATGCCTCAAAGTTGGCAGCGGACGACCGCATCCTCACACACGCACGGCGGCGGGTCTTACGCAACCGCATGTACTCAAACGAAAGCCGTGTGTATCAAGCAGGCTTGGAAATGGAAAAACGTTGGGGGGTGCATGAGCTCACCTACGTGCGAGGAGATTTAGCTTCGTAATAGCATGGATCGATACAGAATATACAACTGCACGAAAAACATAACAGCAAGCAGCTCCAGAATGCCCTTTTCCTGAGCGGAAGATACCCGAATAGCCTTACGTAATCGTCCATAATCAATATTGGATCCATGTATTCCCACGCGCTTGCCGTGTACGTCTTTTCTATCTCTACAATCTTCTTCAATCGAGCAGCATTCTGGTCGTACTCAATTTTGGCACCAGATAATAGGTGGATTGTCGTTCCGTCAAACGTGAACATAGTCTTATTCATCACGTTCGATGTACGCCTGAAGTAGAATGTCTCTTTGTACAGGTCGAGTATTTCTAAACATTTCTTGGCGTCATCCTCATTATCGAATACCACCGTTCCATGTAAAATAAAATTTTTGCCATTCCACGTACTGCCTGAAACTGTGAAACACGCATACATGCTTGTATCCAACTTCTTGAAGTTATCCATTGTTTCTGTTTTACACAGAAGAGATAGGGTGTGCAAAGCGATATACTAGACATAGTCTTGATTTTTTATACTTGTGAAAAATAAACATGGTATGATTCTCATCAGACAGGGTTCGATTTCTACCCCAGGACGTAAGGTAATGTGCATGATGTGGATGCATACAGTGAGCATGCAGCATGTCCACCCTTGCATGTGCAATCGCAATTGGCACAAATGTGTAAAGCCCAGGTTGACAGAGAAGGATGCATAGGGGATCCTTCTCTATGTACCAGGATGAGACATTCAACATTTCCCCCCAATGCTGCAACATTGCTCAGCCCCATAAGCACATCATTCTCCACATGTTCATGTTCATGAATATGCATAGCATGGGCTGCTCCGCACTGATCAAACAAGAATGAAAGACAAGCCATTTGCCCACGTGCAGCTGCATGAAGGGCGACACGGTATGAATTGATGAAACATTGTCCATGATGCCATGCATTGACGAGACACTCTAATTTACCATGAAGTGCTGCTACATTCGCAATCAGCTCCCATTTGCTCGCCTCGATGTCACACCAGTCGCACAACTTGGGATCATGATCAAGCAAGAAAGATGGATGACAACACATGCATGTGCCTGTCATGTGCTGCAACACGCCATTCCTCAAAGTTGGCATCTGGTGACCGGTGCATTATGTGCAAGAGATGCACTCTGGTCATGCTGTCCGATAGGATAGATAGATAGATAACGCACTTTATCACGACACATGCCGCATCCTCACACACGCGTCGCGGCGGCTGCTGTCGAGATGATGATGCCCACAAACCACTCACTCTCACTCACTCTGACATTGGTTGCTGCCACGGAAACCGGTGCGCAACCAATGAGCTAAAGCCAAAGACACAACAACAATGACAGCGCTGTACACACCAATGCTCTGGAATACCTCAGCGAGCTCATCTTGTTTATACATTATCAGCTATTAAGCACTTCTAAGAGTGGACAGAGATGTATGCAGCGGAGACAGACGCGCCAATCTATACACAGAGACGAGAATAACGTTACAAGCAAGGACGTACACTAAAGGACACCAGCGGTTGGGCGAAGTGGATGCCTGTAACCTGAATAGACCCTAAGCCCGGATCTTGTCACCCTGACACCGTTTAACACAGGACATGTCAGGGAGAGACCGATAAGACACAGAGAGACAGGCAGTCAATAGGAAGCTGACACTGAGTCACTAAAGGATGACTCAGTTCTACGGGAAGCTATCACTATGGGAAGCTATCAGGGCCGATAGTTCTAAGGGAGTACATAAGTAGTCACCAAGTCATAAAACGCTTGAGAGCACCGCAATTCATGCTGACATACATGTCCTGCATAAATCAGATTCAGTTTTGTAAGAAGACGTGTCTGACGTGAGTATGGGGGGAGTGCCGTGGACCCGTCACTCGTCATATTGACACTCATCCTCCAGGAACCGCCAAGCCTATGGTTTCATATGCCATCAAGCATGCGTCCAATTGTTGCTCAGCGACCCCATGCAACCCAATCAACCGGCACGAGGTTTCTCTTCTGCTCATCATTTTAAAAGAATCATGAAGTAATGGGCGTTCCTGCCTCCCGGCCGATTTTGACTGGTTGCGAAACATGGTATGGAGCGGAATTGTGATTCCTTGGTGCTGATGTCTCAAGATAGCGAGTCGTTCAAGAGGCTCTAAATCCTGATTAGAAATTTAAAAAAATCGGCCGAGAGGCAGGAACGCCCATTAAGTACTCCATGCAAACTCACAGAGTAATTTGTGAAGTAGAGTTTTACGTTTGATCTTTGGGGGAGGACTCACATTATTGTGCCAAGGTTCGATATCAGGTGTGCGATAGATCCACGTCTCACTATGTAACTGTAAGCCTATTGCCACAGCTGGGGAATCGATACTTGCACCGCTCTGAATCAATCGCTTTGTGATATAATGGTTTCCCTTGGCTATGCTGCACATGAGCGCTTCATCATCTTGAACATGCACATCAACTCCGCTTTCTAGCAACATGTCGACAATTTCTGTATAACCAAACCGTGCGGCCAACACAAGCGCCTCGCCAGCACGATGATTATAATTTGCCCCTATTGATAAACATGATTTCACAATATCTGTTCGACCAATAAAAGCAGAGCGGACAAACATTTCGTTGATTAGGTGCATGTTTCGGGTAAGGAGTATGCCATGGCATACTGCAGAAAGCTTGAATAACACCCCAACATGCATCGTGTGCTTTATCCATTCCAAAATAATGGCATTCTTGTTTTCACATATCGATTTGCAACAATATATGACATTCAAAAGGTCTGGCTTTGGCAATGCCACACATACACTGATCACCATGTCCAACGGCAGCTTCAACATGTTGCACAACAATGGGTAGACGTTACAGCAGGTCTCCAAACATGATTACCCAAGTGTTTGTTACAGGTATCCTCTTATCTTTATACCCATCCAGCTTCAGTGCATCGGCGTCTGTTGCCTTCTTTCTCATTGTCCATCTGACTCCACATGCAAACGGCGGAATCATTTCACACACAAGCATTGGAGCGTTTGTATGAAGTTCTTCTTACTCTGCTCATTATATCAAGGGCGATGGATCTGGCAACAATCAGTAGTTTTAAGCGCATAGGAATGGGCAGCTTCGCAACCGTGTTTGTCAGTGAAGGTCGCGGAGGGGTGGTGTTGAAGCAAATTCAGGACCCTTGCAAAGATGCAGTGGCAATGTTGATGAAGGAACATGATGACCTCTTGACTTTGAACAGTGTTTGTGGTGGCTCGTCTCAGTTCTTTCAACTTCCGCGTGCCCATGGCAGCTACACAGACTACTACAGTTTTGCGCAGGAGGTAGGTATCCAGCGGACAGAAGACATGGGGTTGCCACCGCATGCCTTGTATGTCATGCAACGCATATGGCCTGTTTCACATTGGCTGGCTACCAGTATACGGGACTTGTTCCTTCCTCAGCCTTTCAGAGACCAGCCCCCCCCTCAGCTTCTGGCAAGACTCTACCTGGGCAATGGGACATCGCGTCAAGGCAGCCGGTTCGTGAACACTGAGAATTTCCCCTTGTCTGCCGACCGAATTGAGCGCCTTGGACTTCCTGCAGATAAGATAGCTGCTGGAATGGGACAGATGCTGGCTTCGATCAACTTCAAAGCTGGCCGAGATGGGCGCGACATCGAGTTCGTGTTGTGTGGTCATCCTGAAAATCCCCTGAGTAAGGTGCCGTTCTACGAATGCATCGATTTCAACCAAATGCGACCGCATGGGGGGTCTGCGATAGTGATTGTCAGCAGCATGATCAGCAATGACCCATACTACCCTCGACCGTGGTCGCCTCAGTGGCAGGCCTTTGCTGACGCCTATCTCGCCACAGCTGCTGAGGCCAACGAGTCCCCCCTGGCACATGATGTGTTGCAGAAGGTACAGTCTCACTGGGAGGAAAAAATTGTCATAGCGTGCAGCTATGCTAAGTTTGCCCCAGGTGGCAAGGAAAGAGGTGGATAGGGTTGAGGAGGAGACTGTGTGAATTAGTTAACAATGTGTTCGGTGCGTTATTTTTGAATAAAACAATTGCATTCATAATGTAATAGCAACAATGTCAACTGACACTTCTCAACTCAAGGACATTCAAAATATTGTCGCGAATGAGCTGGAAAACATGTTCTTGGCACTAGAGAGAATACAAGAAATACTAATTTCTTCCTCTGACACTTTTTCTGGAACTTCTGTTATGGGTGATGCTTATCTTACAGCACTAGAAAACTTATGGAAGAAAAATCCGGATGTAGATGCAAAACGATTGGCAACATTTGTCAACAAATGCAAAGATTTGCTCGTGTATAAGCCGGTACTTGAAGGTACCCACGAGTAAGGATCGGTTGATGATCTGGGAAAAAGCAGTTGTCCTCTGTAAAAGAAGCAAGTAAAAGAACCTACTTTAAAACACTACCAGATGTTGGATGTGGAGGAGAACCGTATCACACTAAACAAGCGGCGGAGCCCCTTTCACCTCTCCCCCCCAGCGGAGCGACCGGGGGCGACCGGAGGGGAGCCCCCACAAAGGAGTCCGCGAGGAACCGAGCGGGTGGGCGACCGGAGGGGAGCCCACAGTTCACATGCATGAGACACACTGGATTGATTGATGGGTTAACCCTAAACCCTCTCGATAAGAGTGGTGACTGACAAACAACGGAGATGACGACAACATGGTGGTAAAGATTCAGGGGATCGTGAATGAATACAAAATGTAATTTAATACTTGGCCATCTCAATCGAGAAACAAATGGCGAAGTTCAATACATGGTCGATCCTGAGATCTGGATTTCGGCGGGGGCCCTTCAAACGGAGTCGTGCGCATAATGAAAAGCAGGAGAATTTCGCTCATTGTGGTGCGCTCCTCCACGCCATCAAACGCAGGCACCGAGAATACGGTTTTCCTCCCCAAATGTGCGGATGTGGACTTCGTGTACCCGACCATTGAATCGATGATGACCCGCTCAAGAGTGAGTGAGTGAGTGAGTGAGTGTGTGTGTAAGTGAGTGAGTGTGTGAGAGCAACAAACGCGACACGATGTGCCAACAATTTCTTAGAACCTGGTCCCAAATTCGTATTTTTACACTTCTGAACGGATTTGATCGGTTACAAAGATTGATGGGCTGAACAACACAGTGCGTCAACCTGTCCCGGGATTCAATGTCATTGACTGTATGCAGTGAATCATGTACATCACACCAATCATGCGTGCTCCAGAATCCTTCGAAAAATGGTTTGCAGGAGGGGCATTATTATACATCAATAAATGCCCAACGCAGGCCATCATGGTCAGCAGCCACTATGAATTGTTGGGGGTGGCAGCAGACACTGCAACGACAGAGGAGATTCGGCGAGCATACCGGCAAGCAGCTCTGAAATGGCATCCGGACAAATGGGCAACATCTCCTGACAGCCAACGGGATGCTGCTCAGGAGCGTTTCAAACTGTTGTGCGCGGCTTACGAAGCGTTGAGTGATCCTGACAAGCGTGAAGCGTATGACCGCCAACACACGCCCCCGTTACAGCCAGCATCAATGGAGGATGCGTGGGTGGTGTTTTCCCGTGTTGTAATAGAGAGTGTAAAAGAGGAAATGCAGATATCGGATGATACGGCACCCACGGTGTTGAAGCTTATTGCTAGCCTGTTGCTGCCAGCATCCGGGTTCTACTTCGGTGGGCTGTCTGGGGTGTTTGCCAGCAACGCCCTGAGCATTTTGTTGATCAACCCTCATGGATTGACCAACGTCTGGTGCAACATGACACCCGAGCAGAAGAGGGAATTTCAGGCAGCAGTGTTCTGCCTGGCAAGGCAGAGGAGTGAGGGGGCGTAGAGGCTCGAGGGAGACGGGCAAAACTGTGGAAAACTGTCGCATCCACACCGTCCGTCCGGCAAAAAATCAGCCACCAAACGGATCCCATTGGAACGCTACAATTCATATGCGAGGCGTTGCAGTTTGGCGGGAAGACACGGCAATTCACATGGCATATTGGCTACTACGACCCGGCCCACGTCTCACTCCTGGATTCCGTTACACTCAGACCGGTCAATGGGGCAGAGTAGGAATATCTCATGGCGCCCATCTTTGTCAGTACCAGCCCATCCCGGAAAGCCCAGATCGCGGATCTGCGTATGGATCTTAAACACGTTGGCTTGTGTCAATGAGATGCTACCCCAACCGAAGCACACGCCGTCCTATACTCCGCAATATGTTTAGGAGTCATAGCAACAACGTCATCAGGCCAGAACGACAACAACTTTTGCCTGAGACGGTCCTCAGACGCATGACGGGCAGTAGCTTCATTGTCGGCACGGTCCTCAGCCTCACGCCGGGCAGTAGCTTCATTGTCGGCACGGTCCTCAGCCTCACGCCGGGCAGTAGCTTCATTGTCGGCACGGTCCTCAGCCTCACGCCGGGCAGTAGTTTCATTGTCGGCACGACGGTGGAAGTATACAGTCAGAGACAGAATTTATGGGACACCCTTACCGGTGACCCTTGAACCCAATTGATTGGGTAGGTCAGCTAAAGGTTTTGTATCAAAGTCCCAATCCTTCGTGTCCTTCATCCCGTATTTCAGCATTTAAGCTGGCCCAGAGGATAACAATTGTAAGCTGCTAACTGACCCAGGTGGGTCGGTTGGTTGAGCGCCCACATTTGCCTCTCCGGAAACTGTGGTTTTTGGGGTGGGCGATGAGGAGGGCACACAAAATGCCGCTGGTCGCTCTTTCCCGTCCATCCACGTTGTCAGAAGCAGAAGAAGGTTCTTGGCAGCGTTCACGTCTCGGTTCCAGGTTGCACCACAGCGCACATTGGATGATGCGCTTTTGACACTGTTGCGACAGTGCAGTACTTTGTGGACCTTAACGTTCTTCACCACCGTCTTCTGCTTCTCAAACGTTGTTGTTGTTGTTGTTGTAGGAGCCCCGTCGATGAGGGCGGAGGGCTCGTTTTGAACTCTGCGCCAGACGACGCTGTCTGCCTTCATGTTGACGAGCTTCTGGAAGCAGCCGTGGCAAGTACAAGAAGTGTTGCGTTCGTCGACGTTTTTGAACAGAACATTCTGACGACGTGAAAGGCACTTCCTGATCTCTTTCACTGGTCCAGAACACGAACGACTGATGCCATAGCCCTGGTTGGACCAGTTGCCAAAGCCAACAACGGTCTTCTTTGCTTTTGGAGCAATCACATCGCATACCTTTTCTTCAATCGTTTTCTTCTGTGCTTTTGGAGCAATCAAATCGCATACCTTTTCAATCGTCTTCTGTTTGCCCACCCAAGGAACGAGGCAGAGGCACAGCCTCTTCCATAAAATAGGGATTGATTGATGATTTCTTATTTTTTGTTTGAAATAATTGTTGTTCCCAAGATGGGAGAGTCCTTTCAGAGGTGGTTCAGTGTGAACACGTTTAAAATAGGGATTGGTTGGGAATTTCTTATTTTTTTGTTGAAAAATAAATTGTGTGTTCCCAAGATGGAGAGTCTTTTCAGAGGTGTTCATGTGAACACGTTTAAACTAGGATTGGTTTGATGAATTCTTATTTTTGTTGAAATAATTGTGTTCCCAAGATGGAGAGTCTTTTCATAGGTGTTCATGGTGAAACACGTTTTAAACTAGGGATTGGTTTGATGATTCTTATTTTTTTGTTGAAATAATTGTTTGTTTCCCAAAGATGGAGAGTCGTTTCATAGGTGTTCATGTGAACACGTTATAAAATAGGGAATTGGTTGAGGAGTTCTTATTTTTGGTCTGAAATAATTGTTGTTCCCGAAGATGGAGAGTCGTTTTCAGAGGTGGTTCATGGTGAACACGTTTAAAATAGGGATTGGTGATGATTCTATTTTTGTTGAAATAATTGTTTGTTCCCAAGATGAAGGAGAGTCTTTTCAGAGGTGTTCATGTGAACACGTTGTTAATAAATAGGAGAGTTGATTGTGATTCTTATTTTTTGTTGAAATAATGTTGTTCGATTGGTTGATGATTCTTATTTTTTGTTGAAATAATTGTTGTTCCCAGATGGAGAGTCTTTTCAGAGGTGTTCATGTGAACACGTTTTTAAAATAGGGATGGTTGATGATTCTTATTTTTTGTTGAAATAATGTTGTTCCAAGATGGAGAGTCTTTTCATAGGTGTCATGTGAACACGTTTAAAGTAGGGATTGGTTGATGATCTTATTTTTTGTTGAAATAATTGTTGTTCCAGAGATGGAGAGTCTTTTCAGAGGTTGTTCATGTGAACACGTTTAAACTAGGGATTGGTGATGATTCTTATTTTTTGTTGAAATTAATGTTGTTCCCAAGATGGAGAGTCTTTTCAGAGGTGTTCATGTGAACACGTTTAAAATAGGGATTGGTTGATGATTCTTATTTTTTTGTTGAAATACTTGCCTGTTCCCAAGATGGAGAGTCTTTTCATAGGTGTTCATGTGAACACGTTTAAAATAGGGATTGGTTGATGATTCTTATTTTTTGTTGAAATAATTGTTGTTCCAGAGATGGAGAGTCTTTTCATAGGTGTTCATGTGAACACGTTTAAAATAGGGATTGGTTGATGATTCTTATTTTTTGTTGAAATAATTGTTGTTTCCCAAGATGGAGAGTCTTTTCAGAGGTGTTCATGTGAACACGTTTAAAATAGGGATTGGTTGATGATTCTTATTTTTTGTTGAAATAATTGCTGTTCCCAAGATGGAGAGTCTTTTCATATGTGTTCATGTGAACACGTTTAAAATAGGGATTGATTGATGTGAGACATTCTCAGGCATTCTTCATACATTTTTTCGGTCAATCAAATGAATTCATGGCGACCCGTTGTGGTTGACCTGCACCGAGAGCGAGCTAGGGGGGAGGACCATGTCTGTGTAGCCAGTGATCCGGTACATACAGTCTTCACGTGGAGTGAAGAACACGATGGACTTCGCAGGGCCACTTCTCATTGACGCGGATATATGGGATTGCGGCTACGATGATGCACTCACGCACGGGTGAGATGTGGAAAGAGCGCCCGAACGCATCGCATACTCACACACACACACACACCCTGCGTACAATGAACACGAAAAAAATTGTGATGATTAGTACAAATGGATCCTGAGACGGTTGTTCTAGTTGGTGCTGGCACAGGTGACATGAAAATGCTGAATATTGGCTTGTGTATGCAGATGAGTGATTACAAGACCTGCATACAACAAGCACTAACTTTGTCTTGCTCACTAAACCAACGAGAGAGTGTCCTCAAACTGATTTCTGCAGGATCGCATCCAACTAATTGCGATCTTTCTGCGGCTTCTCGAAACGGTCATTATGATTTAGTAAAAACATTACTTGCCCTCCCAGGTGCACAATATGATACAAGTACTGCATGTTATGTCGCACAACACAACGGGTATCATGATATAGTGAACCTCTTATCATCCAACTTGCCTGCGGACTGCAGCTTGCAGAGCGGCAAAGACGAGGGCATGCTCAGAGGAAGCAGCGCATAGATCCCGGGCCAAAACCAATACCTACTCTCTTTTCACTTCGTATTCGATGTCTGGAGATGTAGACAAAATTGCAATTTCTTGCATCAACCGCTTCTGCTCTTGTGACATCAAAGCTATCAAAGCAGCCCCCAATGGATAAATAAATGGAAAAATAAATGGATAAATAAATGGATAAATAAATGGATAAATAAATGGATAAATAAATGGATAAATAAAGCAGCCCCCAATGGATAAATAAATGGATAAATAATCGGTAGCCGCCTGCAGTTCTCGGTGTACGTTGTACCACTACATTAGTGGAGCCATGCGATGTGCGGATAATGGCGCTGAAGCAGCTGTTGGTGATGCTTGATACACTGCTGGTATTCGTCGTATTTGTTGACTTCATGCTCCATGTGTAACCATGGTCCTTTACCACTTCCTCTATCCTCAATTTCTTGGATCACAAGTGGTGCGCTCCATTTCGATAATCGACCCCATTGATTAGGTGTCATGAATAATGTAAGTTTTATGATTTGCGGTGCACTTTGATCATTAGTAAGGTCTGTTTGGACTGAACTTTCGACCAAGTTGTTGCTGTCCATCAATTGAGTCATTTGCTACTCTGGAACAGAATAAGCCTAGCAAAATAGCCGCGAGGCATCTTCATCCTTTCAGTTGTTCCTCCTTTGTTTACACTCGTTTTTCGAGTCTCACTCGGACCACTTGTCTTCGATTGATTGAAGCCGCATTGTGTCGCGGTTTTCGCAACCTCATTCACTATGGTCCGGTCATCCAAAGTAACCGCATGGTCTCAAGCAGGATTCTGCTTGACAAGACTATGGGAATTCTCGGGTCCCGTGGAACGGGACAGTGAAATTGAGCTGCTGACTCGCAACGTGATCAGATGGGCAGGTGCCGCATGGCCAAACAGTAAAAGGGATCTGAAGAAGACGTGTCTCACGGAGTTCATGTTGNATTCTCCACCAAGGGTGCATTTGCGTTTATCTCGTTAGCGTTATTTCAATCTTTCGAACAGCTGTGCATTGAGCATATCTAAGAACTTGTATGACCAAAATGCGCTCGTTCCTAACAGCTTGAATTGAGCACTCTAAGCAACTTGTATACCAAATCGCTCGTTCTACATAGTTCTTCAAATAAAGTGGGAAACCCCTTGTAAATATCCAGACTGCAGATCGTTCGTTGCTGGATGACGATCGAAGCAAGGAACTCGCCACGGCGGGCCCTGAAGTCACCGAGGGGGCAGCTGTGCTGTGTCTCCTACAGCGGCGGAACGTATTAGGAAACAGTAAAATGTGAAAACATTCCCAATAAACGGTTTATTTATTAAGTGTTCTTTTGGGCCACGGTAACGGGGGAAGGAGTCGATCGCTTAAGTTGCGGCTGGTCTCAATGGCACTCTCGAAAGTACCGACCAAAAAGAACGATACGGCGTATGCAGGATGGAGGAGCGTGATTACAGTCAAACGGATACCTAACTGACAACCGCTCGTGTACGGAACCCTTGCGGTTGTTAACCTTAAGTTGTCTGCGACCAACGGAGGGGGGTAACGAGTGGGTGCCGAGTGGGTTTTCTACAGACTAATACGAGTTTTTATTCATCAACAAGCTGAATTAAATCATCCTGGGGCCCGCTTATTAACTGCAAAAATACGGGATGGAAGGACACAAGGATTGGTAGCTTAGATGATCAAAACTCTTTGGCTGACCCCCAAAAGTGGAGTCAAAAGGGTTACACAGGTTAAGGGCTTTGTTGTTGTCCACAAATTCTGTCTACTGCGAATGGGTACCCCACCATATAGTGTAAATTCAGACTGCAGAATCCATAGTGGTTGCCAAGCTGAGTGTTCTGCTGAAAAACATTCTGTCTTGTATGTATCCGTTTGTGTTTTTGGTTTTCAAAATTACCAGCAGCAGCAAATGCAGCGTTGCATCCATCAAAATCGCATTGTAAATGGTTTTTTCTCTGGCAACATGGATCAACTCATGGACAAACATGGACAACATGGGCAACATGGGCAACAGGGGAGGAAAAACGTGGCAAAATTCTAGTGAACATGGGAAAAAATAATGTTTGAACCATATAGAGGCGTAGCTCAAAAGTAGAAACATGTCACAACAAGCAATTTGTATCACGCCGGGATATCCCGAGTACAGACGGACAAAAAAAACCGCCGCCAGGATAGATGGGATTAGATCCTCGACCAGAAGCGGGATTGTGTCCAGAATGGAGGCGGAAACATTCTTGTGTCCGAGATTGCGGCCCCTGGTGGCCCTTCAACACATCGACCTGAGAATATGTCAAAGATGGTCAAGCAAAGGCGGGGAGGAAAAGGTGCAAAGTCTGCAGGTACAGAAAACCCTGACACACTGTCGCCACCATAGTATAAGAGTCGCTTCCCGACATAAGATCAAAACACATTGAGAGGAAATGAAATCAAAACAATACAACATGCAAGCACGGCTACTGCTATAATCCATCGCATCATATCGTATCGTATCGTATCTATCCAATCTGTTGATTAAACGCATCCCCATGACCACATATACATGCCCCGCCTCCCCTCCCCAGACCGTTCCGCGCACCCCCTAATACACTCAAGAAACAATGCAGCCCCCCTCCCAGACCCCGGATTCAACTACGCTACCCCCCCCTTCCCTCTTCCGGTAAAGCTGCCAACCTCGGTCCCTCCGCACTGCCCCCAATTAAAAAAGCTTTGTGGATGAGGGAGGGGATATAGGGGAGGGAGGGGACGGTGAAAAACGGATGTGGAGTATGACATCGGGAAGATGTGGAATGATGAGTAGGATGAAGCTGCTAAGGCTGCCGTGGCGACGTGGCTGCGGCTGCGGATCCCCCTGGACCCCCCTTCCCCCAGTCGGAATCTGTGACGTGAAAGCGTAGCTGAAGATGCTAAGGCTGCAATGGATGCTGATGAGGATATGCCCAGTGGCATATGTGCACTGCTGTATCTGAAGCTTGCTAAGGTGCATGTGAATGATGAAAGGAGGAGTCGTGGAGAAAATGGGAAAGTTGGAGAACCCCCCCCCCTCCCCTGTGGAGCCCATGGGAGCATTTGGAGGCACCGGAATAAGATAGTGTAACGACACTGATACTGTGTACGCGGTCAAAAAACGAGGTCCCCCCCCCACCCCCCCTCCCCTCCCCCCCTGTCATTAGGACTCTTTATTGATCGATCACTAGTCTACAGCAAACTACAAACAGCAGCACTTCTCAGAAATGGGTGGCCAGCTACCTCAGGAAGTTTCCGCGCCGGCCCATCTTCACCCATTCTTATGAATATGTGAAACCACTCCTCGGTACCAGTGGCAAGGCGTATGCTATCAAATATTAGACCGGAAATTTCGGCTCTCCGTTACTTGGGGCCATGGTAAGCCCGGGGAGTTTGGCTTGGTTGGTCCCGTATCTCTCGGTGTGCCCACAAGATGCTGAGCTGAATCAGTTACTGAAGAAAGACATCACTCCATTGCGGGGATAATCAGATGAGCTCTGGCAGGTTGACACAGCCTTACCTGGCCTCTCACCTGTGCCAGCTATTACCACGACGAGACCGGATAAAAGCCCCTATCTCTGAATATTTTGGTAGCACTACGGGACTGACCTCCACCCATTCTCCTCCAGCGACCTGTTCGTACCCTCCCACTGAGCTAGAGACTCTCTCAGGCCCTGGAGATTGTGATCTGTGCACGTCCCCTGAGACACCGCTCCCTGTCACATATGCAACACAACCGATCCTTTCAGCTGCTCCACGTAGGCGAACCCTCCCATACCTTGTAAAAGACCAGGGTGGGCTTTCCCCGCCCCTCCCCCCCACCCCCCCCCCCCCCCCCCTCTCCCTCTGCCCCCCCCCGCCGCCCCCCCTCCCTCCTGTCCAGACACTTCACCCCCCCTCCGCCGCCCCTGCACGCTCCCCCCCCCCCCTGACTACACCCCCCGCCGCGCCCACCCCCCCCCTCACACACACCCCACTCTATTGATCCTCCCATGAAGGATTCTTCATCCACATCAGTATCCAAAGTGAAAGTCCAGTCCCCGGGTGTCGCAGCCATAGAGAGTTTCTCTGTTGGTCCTCGAACCAGCAACACAACAGCACGAACCCCCCCTTCAGATACGCTACTGACAACCCACCCTGCACTCTTCTCCGCCTGTTCGGACGCCCCCCCCATTTATACCGCATATTCAAACCCCTTTTCCCCCCCCCCCCTACGGTCAAGCAGCGATAAATTCAACGCCAATCTTTCTAACGGCGATGTCGATACATTGTATATCTGATATAGTTTCATTTTACTGTTCCGACGACCTCTGTCAGTATCTACCCCATCCCGGTGTTCCCCCCTCCCCCTCCCCCCTACCCCCCTCCTTCGAACACCGCACCCCGAGGATTCATTTGTATTCCGTGATGGATCGAGATCAATGTTACACCGTGGCATCGATATTCACCGGCGAGCTCAAAATGGGACATCCGGAAGATCCCCTGTATCGAATTGAATTCTCCACCTCCCCCCTCCTCCCCCCCCCCACCCGGGATGGCTATGGTGCCACCCCTCACATCACCCCCATGCTCGACTTCTCCCCGCCCCCTCCAGGAGCCAGTTCCCCTTGTGCACCCCTAATAATGCTCAGCGAGAGCTCCCTCCGCTTTCTGCCCGCACCACCACTATGCAAACACCACTCCCGATTGGCCCACCGTCCGCTCGCTCACGTCGGCCACAACTCTTCGGGCCCCAAACCCCTGATGTGTCCCTACACTACTGTCGCCAACGCATGCCTCTCCCCCCGGACCCAGCGCCCCCAAAAGCAGGAGTTTCTTTGTTATAACCATTTACTAGCTTGTATTAGTCTCTCGGCGCCCGACCACGTCGTGCGTTCGTATCGTGGTTCTACCTAGTATCTCAGGAAACTACAAACTCACTTTTTTCAGCTCCTACTCGGACCCCCCACCCCCTGCCGTTGGCGCGCTCTCCCTCTCCCGCTCTGCCCATCACCCTAGCTTCCCTTGCCCATGATGACGCGACACCCTCAGCATAGAAGAGTCAGATCATAATCAATCTTCTAGCCCCCCCCCCCCCCCCTCCCCCGAATGTGATGAACATGGACGAACACCGAATCTCCTCCTTCGACCATCCAGCAGCCACCGACTCTCCCTCTTCATCATCAAAACAGGGAACTTCTTTGTATGATGGATTACCAATTTTGTTCCGGGGTCTCCCGCACTAACCCCATGTTAATCGAGGACTGTGTGGCTGCCGCCGCCAACATCTGCGGAGACGCTACCCGGAACCATGTTGGGCAAGATATGTTGAGATGGTTCGGATATACAGGTCACCACGCACGTGGGTTCGCTTTTTGCACCCACTCGACTTTCATGTCGTTGTGCTTCGGGGCAATTGGAAGAAGGGTAGGGTGGAGCTGATGGATCTGTTGGATGATCACGTGGCAAACTCACATGATGACTCGTGCCCCCTGCCGTGATCGTCTCTGTGTGGTCATGGATCCTCCGGCCTACTCGTTCGACCAACGGTGCCCGAAGGTGCACTGGAGGATTGTCACCACCGGCACCCCTCTCCTCACCCGCCAATAAATGCTAATAAAAGAGGAACAGTTTTGCCTTTACAGGCTATTTGGCGTGCGAGGCACGTTCCGATGGAAAGTCAAAAAAATATGTAGATGAGAGGGATTAATATAGAAAACACAAATTCAGAAGGTTGGACATGTTAATTTTGCAAAAGATGCCGCGTTGTCTTGGGATCTGCGAACATGAATCATTTTAGTGATGAAACTCGATCGGCCCCAGCATTCATGGATACCAGCGCACCCATTCACTTGTCTCCTCCCGTGTTAGCTCGGGATTGATGACGCCATTCTGTCACCCCACTTCTCCTTTCCCCCCGTCCAACATGCGTGGTGTTCAACGGAATCCTCCTGGATCTGCTGGGGCTGCAGAACAAAACGTAGATGCAGAGGGTTATTTGTTTCAACCTGCATTCGTCATGATGAGAGATAGGTGAGCTTGGCTTTGTGTGCCCCTGGTTCTGCATGTGAGGACACCGGGATCGTACAAGTTTATTTTCGGTTGCGAGCATGAGCTTCCGCAAACTCAATTCCCCTGCCCCTCCGGTGTTTTTGTGGTGTCCCTAGATTCCTCTTGTGCATACTCTGCTTGAGACGACACCTCGGGTAAAACGCCCAAGTGTTCCAGGAGTCGATAAGCTCAGTTCTCGCGTGATGCGAGAGCGGGTCGATCTGTGATGTGACTCGACTACAGGTTCCGCCGGGATGCGAGGATGTAGCGGTAGCGCTGTGACGTGATGGGACTCGACCAGGTCGCCGCGTGATGCGAGGAGGTCGCTCTGTGATGTGACTCTACCCTCCCCTAACCCCACAATTTAGTGTGCGCAGCCACTGATGCGAGTGTCGCTCTGTGATGTTACGATGAGGGCCCGATTGAAAGTAATAATAATTTAAAATAAACATTTCATATCTTCCCTAAGAGGGCATGTGTTGACATTACATTATAAATCGGGTTTCCCCCCCCCCCCCCTTTGGTATGGACGTATCGCCCATTTTCTGAATGGTCTTGCTGCTTACATCTACGTATGATTTATCGCATAATGTCTATGGGTACCCCCCGATAACAACATATTGGGTGTTTGAGCTCACTCATACCAATTCCATGGGTTATCGGGTTTGCTTCCGATGAACATACCACGTGATATTGGGGGTTTGCCGATCAATCCGCCAATCCCCATGGTGTTTGGCGGTGGTGGCTTTGATAATATCACATGGGCTATTGTAGGGGGTTTTGATGATCAGTACAAATCCATGGTTGTGTCGGGTAGGCTTTGATAATATCCATATGTGGATGGTTGGGGTTTTGCTGACCCAGTACCAGAATCCATGATTTGTTGGGGTTGGCTTGTATATATCCCATAGTGATATGGGGGTATGCGCTTGATGTCAAGGTCCAATTCATGGTTTTGTGGGGGTGTTGGAGTGAATACAACTATTCCCATGTGTAGTGGGGTTTTACGTGATGTGATCGCCCTATTATCCCCCCCCTCCCCCCCCCACTTGTCATCACCGCGCAACTTTTTTTCCCCCCCCCTTCTCCCCCTCCCTTTTGCTTTATCTTTTCCCCCTACCCCGTTAGTTTTCATGACTTTAGTTTATGGCCCCCCCCATTTTATCGGGTTGGCTTGTCAATCATCCCAAGTATGTTGGGGTTTGCGCTTGATCCAGTTCCAAGTTCACATTGTTTATCGGGGTTGGATTGTTAATAGTTCCAGTGATATGGGGTTTTTGCTAATTAAAAACCAATCCCATGGTTATCAGGTTGTCTTGTATATATCCCATGTGATGCTGGGGTTTTTTTGACGCTCCAGCATGACCACACACCCTGAAGCGCCCCCTGCCACACCCTAGCCGCCCCCTTCCCGGTATTTGTTGGGTTGGCTTTGACCAAATAAAAACCATTTGACGCCAACTGGCCCCCCCCCCCCCCCCTCTCACCCCTTGGCTTACCCCCCCCCCCCCCCTCCCCCCCTCCCCCCCTGGTTGTTTTTGCTGACCCCCCCTATCTACTACCCAATCCCATGGTTACTGGGTTGGTTTGTTATCAACACCATCTGTGATATGTGGGTTTGCGCTCAAGTTCACGCCGTAACATCCACCTGTTTATCAGGGTTGTCTTTATATAATACCCATATGAAAAGTTGGGTTTGCGCTGAAATGACACACCGAACCAGTCACATGGCTTTATGGCTTGCCCGAGTTGGGCTTGTAATAATATCCCATGATGCAGGGGGTTCTGCTGACCCCCCCATAGTACAATTCCGATGGTTTTGGCTGGATAGCATTCGATAAACTTCCCGACAGGTCAAACATGGACTAGTAACTGCAATCAAACACCATCCCAATTGTTGGTTCCATACATTTGACCAGTTCCTCGAGATTGTGCCCCCGCTATTATTTCCGCCTGAATCATAGTTTAAATGCGATTATCTCGTATAATATCCCACGTGATGTGGGGGTTTGCGGTTATGTACCAAACCAAGCTAGTTTATTTCGGTATTCGAAACCACCCACTCCTGTGCCTCGCGCCACGATGCCCGCAAGACGTTGGGTCAAGTGAAAAAAACGCTACAACAGCCCCTGCATCAATTACCATTGGCAGTTGCCGGGCTCCTTTGATCGACCGTCACCAGCTTCGCCCCCAAGCCCGCGCCCCCCCCCCCCCCCCTAATGCTCAAACTCGTTCATAAGAGTTATCTAAACGTTTTAGAAGCCCTGTGGTCGGAGTGCGACGTAGGTGCGACAAGTGTCACACAGCAGGTTTCGCGGAGGAAGCGATTGCATCTTATTTGACATGTGGCGGGAGGAAGGGAGATGAAGAGGAGAGGTGGGTTCCCCCCGGTGAAAGGAACAAAACGATTTGTACTTAAAATGTTCACATTTACCTCTGAGACTTATGCTATTTCCCCCCACACTTTTTCGTTACGCATCCCATAAGCTACCCCTACTGGCGACCCCCCGTCCTGCCTCCCGGCCGATTTTGATCTGGGTCGCGAAACATGGGTATGGAGCGGATTTGTGATCCTTGGTGCTCATGTATGACAAGCTTAGCGAGTCGTTCAGGGAGGGCTCTAAATTCCTGCTTAGAAATTTAAAAAAATTCGGCCGGGATGGCAGGAACGCCCATTAAATCGGCCATTTTTCGGACATGTCTGTGTTAGGAGTTTATTGGGTTTGTACATGCATGATTTGATTGAAAAAATTCTGAAAGGCCATGGTTCCGTTACAAAACGTTGATAGTCTGAAATGATTTGACCCCCCCCCCCTCGCGGAGTCAGGTTTGTTTTTTCGTTGTTTTGATACTTTGATGAGCCCGTTCGCATTGATTTCAATATTTGGCGGGATACCCGAGCGCGCACACTGTTGGAGTGCATCCATTGGCATGACAATGGCATACAGTTGTGTTGGCAAGATTTTTGTCGATGATGGAGGGTGTTGCAAAACACTTGGTTTATAGAGTCAGACCCCCATTTGTACCACCTATACCCGCATTTAGAAACCCATAATACAGTGTTTGGAGGTCATTGTTTCTTATGCCTCGGTGGATAAACGGACTAAAATGTGCGCTGTGGTGCAACCTGGAACCGAGACTTGATCTCTCCCCTCAGTCCCCTGAACGGCTGCCTAAGAACCTTCTTCTGCTTATGACAACGTGGAATGGACGGGAGAGATGCTGCCAAGATTGCATCTACCTTCGAAAAGCCGCCTTGGCCCGTGTGGCTTGTGATAATTAATGGACCGAACGGCCCCCCCCGGGGACCGCACCGTTTTTTAGCTATTGTGTTCTATCAAGTGCAAGTGAGCCGTATAGTTCTCTGGAGAGCCAGCCCTCTCGAGAGACCCTGACGCAGGTCCGGCTATGCAGGGCCATGCCCTGCATGGCTCTGAAGGTGACGGAGCCGGCGCCTCCCTGGAGGAAGGCGTCGTCGTCCTCGTACTTGCTTGCTTCTGCCGGGTTCACCCTGCTCATTCGCTGCACGATGTTCCTGAGCACCGGCAGCATCGAGTCTTGCAGGTCCGCCTTAGCCCAGCGACAGTCCCGTCCGTACACGTACGTCTGCTGGTACGTCCTTTGGATAGCCTGCGTCTTTCTGCTTAATTAGCAGCGTTTTGCGATTTCGCTGTTGTGGGTGACCAAAACGTTCACCACCACCCAACCTCACCGTGGCGCGTTTGCTACCCGTAAGGGCCGTACACTCCAGAAAGCGGTTCATTTTTAGTTCGTTAGACTGTAGTATCTGTATACTCAATGTTTTTTTTTTTGGGGCCGATTCTTCTCGTAGGTTGTGAATTGTATGCACTTTTTGGCACATCTAGCGGGAATGTTTGTCAATCTTCTTCGCACCGGATTGTTGGGCGATGCCCTTTCGCCTTGAAGCCGTTGCCTCATTTGTATGGTTTTCAGGTATTTTCTTTTTTTCTTCTTTCTCTCTTCTCTCTTTGTTCTCCCTTTTTTTCGAGACTCTACCTGTCGAAGACTCCGTGTTCCACACCATCTTCTGTTTTGACGACAGTTTCCCATAATCATAGCGTGAAAGCGAACATGTCTTGCACTGGTGCACCCACTTGATAGAAATAATCACATTCGTGTAACATCCGTTATCTGTGTAGGTGAATGTTATCACGAATTCCGATCGATATGGAAGCTGGCAAGTGGTATTCTGACTCCAACACAAGACCCAGCTTGTAATAGAGCCACCCACCCCCCAAACAAGGGG
The DNA here is from genome assembly GCA_013435795.1 of Chlamydomonas sp. ICE-L. NCBI lineage: Eukaryota > Viridiplantae > Chlorophyta > Chlorophyceae > Chlamydomonadales > Chlamydomonadaceae > Chlamydomonas > Chlamydomonas sp. ICE-L. Next base: position 65,747 of record JACBWV010000055.1, read on the forward strand.
GGGGGGGGGGGGGGGGTCCTCCTTCAATCGCTCCGGTGTATTGGTAATCAACAAGTTAAAGACCCTGCTCAAAACTCATCTTTGAATTGACTAGGTTAAGAGATTTCTGAGCAGGATGCCGCAACCGGAACCATGTTGCAGGAACCCAGTTGCACCGACTAAACTCCGTGCCAACACATACCCGTATATTTGCAGAAGTGTCGTCTCATTGGACTTTTTCTTTACACACCGCCCGCCCCTTGCGTCTCCCCGATATTTGTATCTACACCGGTGGACGAGCAAAATGATATCAAACGTCCCCCATTCTTTTGGCGCTGAACAAATGCAGTGCACACCACCCACGTGTGTGTTTATGATACGGCTGCCCTTTGTACCTCCTTAGCAGTCCGAGTTCCACGTAGAGAATGTGTCAGTGTGCTCAAGAGGAAAAATATCGCTGCGCGTGGCCCAAATAAGTCCAGATTGTAGCATAAATTATTTGATTTACAGGATAGCTTGAAAATGATTATTGATGCCGCCACGATGGGAAGCCAACACGTTGACTTGTGTCCCTACCGGACCCATCCCAGACCCCTACCTCCACACTCAGAATAATGTCCCACACCTTCTTACAGTACCCACACTCCCTCCAGGATCACCCTTGAACCTTCCAATTGCCCTCCACACCCCCCCCCCCCCATCCGTCGAATCTCCTGTGAAGACAGTATCGTGTATGTGAAAAGATCGGTTACAAAATTGAATTGGTCAATATCCCCGCAAATAAAAGGTGTCCCCATAATCACTTGCCCCTCGCTGTCTGTACGAATCCGGGTTTTTTAGGCCATTAGAAGTCTGATCAAAAAGACACCAGACGTTGGTTTTGAGTTTTCAAACCAGCGTACTCGGTGCACCATGCCCCCGCCCCTGGATCTGAATCCCCACTATCAGCAGCCTTGCAGACATTGCGTGACCTTCCTTAGTCAGCCAGCCGCAGTAACATATGTTGACAGCCACCCCCCACCCCCGCTCCCTCGTACATGGGCCGGTTAACTCAATTCCAGCACACCTGCTCTGGATCAATGAGCAGCTTGCAGACTCTGCGGACTCTGCCTTGGCTAGCCGCCCCAATGCCCTCCCGCTGTCGAAAGTGTCGCCCTGGCCCTGGTCTGAACTAAGTCCAGCCACCGCGCACCACTGACCACTACCCCCCACGTCAGCAACGACCTTTGCAGAGATCTCTGAACCACAACCGCCCCCCCCCCACCTCGCCTCCCCCCCCCCCCCAAAAACCCACCCCGCACATACCCTCCCCCCCGTACACGTGACCTACATCGCAGCCAGCCGCACGGCCCAGCTGTTGATAGAGTTCGCCGGGCCCTGAACTCAATTCCAGCCACCTCTGGATCATCAGCAGCATGCCCAAACAGACATCCCCCACCCCCCCCCCCCCCAACCCTGACCACGCGACGACCTGCCTTCCGGCCCCCCCCGCACGCAAGGCCCTGCTGTCGCTTAGAGTTCGCCCCCCTAGCCGTGAATCACTTCCAGCAACTCGGATCCATTCAGCAGCTGCAGACATACTGCGTGACCCCCCCCGCATCCCCCCCCCTCCCCTGCCCGCAGACACGCTCCCCCACGCACCCGCCATCCCCACAGCGCCCACCTGCTGTCGCTAGAGTTCGCGCCCCCGCCTGGCCCCCCTCTGAACCTCGTCAAGTCCAGCCACCCAATGGATACCCCCCACCCCCCAATCGCACCACAGTCCACCCCAACACACCGCCTTGCAGACCATGTGCGTGACCGTCCTTAGCAGCGGCCCACAAATGCCCAGCTGTCGCTTGGTTCGGCCACAGGGGGCCCATGACTCAATTCCCAGACCCAACGATGGATACATCAGCAAGTTGCGAGAACATTGCGGGACCTTCCTCGCAAGCCGCACAACAAGGCCCGTAGCTGTCGCTTACCCCCCCCACCCCCGCCCTACCCCCGTTATCGGACCCTGCCTCCCCTCGACACCTCAAGTCAGCCCACCCCTCTGGATCCATCAGGCAGCTTGCAGACATCTGTTGGTGACCTGCGCTTTGGGCAGACGCCCCCAAGGGCACTGCTGTCGGTGAGTTTCGCCGGGCCCTATTACTCAAAGTCCGGACCATAGCCGCCTGGATCCATGAGCAGCTTGCAGACATCTGCGTGAATTATCTAAGCAGGGCCCACAATTGTCCAGAGCTGTCGCTGGTGTTCGCCCTGGGCCCTGAACTCAATTCCAGCCACCTCTGGATCCTTCGATCAGGGCTGCAACATCTGTCGTGACACTTCCTTGGCTAGCCGCCCACAGGCACTGTGTCGCTAGATGGGTCTGCGCCCGCGCCATGATACTCAACACACGTCAGCCACCGTGACCCGACTCCATTGCGAAGCTTGGCAGATCATCTGCGTGACCTTTCAGTGGCAAGCCTCCAACAAGGCCAAAGCTGTAGCTATATGGTTCGCATAGGGCCACTGACTCAAGTGCCAGCAAACCTCTGGATCCCTAAGCACTTGCAGACATCGGCTGTGGACCGGCATTGGCAGCCACAAGAGAAGCTGGTTTTCATTTTGGTTTCGCCCTCAATGGAAGCCCATTAACCTGTACAAGAGGATGGACACCAAGCATATGATAGAAGGTCGGTGCGACACCCTTTCGCCAGTATCTCTCCAAACTCGTTGTGGTGTGGTTGGATCGTCCGGTAAGGGGCCATCCAGAAAATCTTTCACAGAGTTTTCACAATCATTACAATCTTTGGGTTGGAAGGGCAATGTAGGGAAAGGAAAGGAGAGATCAGAAGTGTAATGGGGGAGTAATGGGGATGTTGGACGGAGGAGTATAGCGGGAGGAAGCGTTAGGATATGAACTGATGATCGCGTGTTGGCGAAGCATTTCTAGATGTAAACATGTGTGCAATTGATGCAAGGCGGCACAGGAGTGTCATCGCCTTTTAAAAATCCCAACTCAATTATTGGTTATTTATAATACCGAGTGCCCATGCACATCCCTGTGACGCTTGCGCAAGTATTTATCCCCCAGCTTATTGCAGTTCCTAGACCTCGGTTGGTGTCCTCCTGCCTCAATCATTGTAGTACGACACATGGGCCGACGATTGGGGTGATCGCAAGCCATATGCAGGCACACATGCAGCCTCGATGCTTCGCCGGAGTTCCGCCCGTAATGTAGTACCCATGGACAGAAGTTTTTCGGCAGAGTGCTGGGGTTGGCAGGACGCAAACAGGGGAAACATGTCAAGCATATTCTGACAGTTGTGTTCGCGGCCCATGAAAATACGCGTGTAAACGTGGCATGGTTGCCACGGTTTTCGCGCGCCCGAAGTCAGCGAAAGCGCGCCTTGGGTGCCTGCTATGTGAGGATGGGATGGAAGAAAAGTGGGGGGAACGTAGGGACGGTACGGGTCTGCGAAAATCACAGTGTGCTGTGACTCGATCGACAGTTTTCCGCCGTAGTTGATGCGAGAGGTCGCATGTGATGTGGATTGTGTGTGACTAGATCGACTCGACAGGGATTGCTAGGCATGTGAGTGCGACCACCACCCCCCCCCCTCCCCTCTCGCCCCCCGCCCCCCTCACCCCCCCCCCCCCCACCCCCAACCAACCCCTACCCCCCACCACAGGAGCCCCCCACAAACCCCCCCCCCCCCCCATCATGTATCCCTCTCCCACCCACCACCCACCCCAATACAACACCCCCCACACGCACTCAACAACCCACACACAACCACCACCAACCCCTACCCCACCCCCCCCCTGAGTCTCCCTCCTTCGCCGACCTCCCTCCCCGGCACACCCCTGGACCGGTAACCCCCATGAAGAAACCCAATACCCGCTACCCACAGCAGATAGCCACCCCCGCCACATGCTCTGCTTCGTCCACTACTCCCCCACCGCACCCCCCAACGCGACCTCCCACCGCCACCCCCCCCACCCCCCAGCACCCTGCCCGGACCACTCCCCCGCACCCCGGTCAACCACCCCCGTTGATGGAGACGCCACCGGCATATGCAGTCGGCTGCCAGACCCACGTCCTCCTCCGCAAACCGAGTGAACACGTTGTTGTGATCCGTATGTAATTTCCCTTGTCGCGATTGTACAACAGAGCAACCATGCAGGAGTCGGAAACCATCCAAGCAAGTGGATTGCTGGATTGAATGGCCTGTTAGGAGGATGGGAGTTCACGCGAGGTACACCTCAGGTGCACGCCCTGGGGAGTACATGCCATCCCATGGACAAACCAGGGTTTGTGTTTCACCCGCCTTGCAAAACAAAAATACACAAAAACAAAAAAAACATGGCGAACCTTTGAGTCTGGTTCTTTTAACAGGTGGAGAGTGAGGTGTGGTGTGGACGCAGAAAGAGGCTACAGGTTGCCGACGTTGCGTTTGCATGTGAAACGTCAAGGATCGTCTCGGAAAAAAGTACAGTCGGAGAGACGCAATTTGTGGTTGTTGAGTGGCGGCTTAGGTTGCACGAGTAGTGGCCTCGTTTGCTTTTCCGGAATAATAACTAAACGTGTCGAAAACGCTGTCGATACCAAGCAGAGGCCCCCGATTCATGGAAAAAAAAATTACAGAGAACGGGTCTAGTTGACTGGTTTTTAAGTTGCCCACTGTGGTTTCGCACGATGAAAGGCACGAGCAGTCGTGACTGACCATGTGATCCTTTCCTCGGAGGGTTCGCTGTATCGCTCTGCGATCACTCGAACTGGACTTAAGTCGACGCGCAAGCGCTAAGGACATGCAATCTTTCGAAGAAGAATGTTCCTGGATTTCTGATCAAAGTACTGCTAGGAGAGATAGGACGTGTATCGGAGCCAAAATAGCGATGTTGATGTCAATCCAGGTAGGGTGATGTTTACATCTCTCCATTATTTCGGTATAGATGGTTGGAGTCTTGGACACAAACAGGCTTTTCAGCGCAAAACAATTGTGTCTGTTCGTTTTGTCACTATACAATATGGAAGTCAAAGCATTTCAGACATGTCAATTCCATAGATCTGATTGTCCACGAACTTAGAGAACGCTGAGAAGAAAGCTGTCTGCCGAATGTGAACAACAAAGCTAATTCGTTGGGAACAGATAACCAGAGACGGATCTTGATTTGTATGCCGAAATTAGCACGTTGCTGCAACATATTTTCTAAACGACTGTTGACATATTAGTATTTAACGTTGGGGATAGAGTTGGGTTGGTTTTTTATTGCTTTGCTCAGATGAATGGGTTTCAATGTTTTATTTTTAGGTAATGGCATACAGTTAAACGCCCCCCCACCCGATCATACAGCAGGGACATTTTTGATTGTGGGACACCTTTATTTTTGGATTTGAACCAATTCAAGTTTTGTAAACCGATCGTCAATACGATACTGTCTACATCGATCATGATAACGTGCGTTGTATTAGGTATAGGAAAGGGCGGTTACATGATGATATCAGGACAAGAAACAAGAACACGGCCCTCCCTCCCATCTATCGATGGGGGTGGGGCACCACCACCCCCTCCCCCTCGCTCCAGCCGCCCTCCCCCCGCACGCGGGGTGCTTACCACCCCCTCCCCCCCTCCTTCTCTCGTTGCACCCCCACCCATGTCCTCACACCACACCCGACCAGCCCCGCTGTCCATCAGTTGGTCACCCACCCAGCCGACCGTTCCTTCTCTGACTAGCCCCCCAACTGGATCACTACCCCACTCACTTGTCTCCGACAGCCCGCACAAGCCCAGCTCCACAGCCAAAGCGCACCACCTCCCCCACGAACCGCCCGAACCAGTGGTACCTGTTACATCAACCCCACGCACAGTGGCAAGAGGCTACCTCACATCGGAGAGATACCCCTTCGCCAGCCCAACACTACCTTTCACACCAATCACCAGCCGCCCCCTAGCTGATATTACTCTTTTTCACGGTCTTTGCCACCCACACCTCTGTTCCACTGGCTCGCACATATTCATAGCTAAGCAGAATTACACCCTGCACGTCTGATTTGGCTATTCCATTTCAGAAGATAGAACACTATCAAAACCATCAGCCCAAACTTGATGCCCTTATACCCCCTTTGCACACCAACAGCTTTTTACCACCGGAATCCCCCCCCCCCCCCCCACCCCCCTATTTCGCCCGCATCAGTCATCTTCGCTCGGTCGTTCGAGTCCACGACGACTAGGCGACAGCTAACACCCCCACAGAGAGACACACGCAGAAAACAGCCCCAGGAAACAATGAGAAGAGACTTTGGTCTAGCTGAGAACAGAGGATATAGGGGGGGGGGTATAGGGCCGGCGACTGGGGGATACGTGTAGGTGTTTCTTAGGTGGCGATGTCCTGGCACCTCTTCGGACTTGAATTTCTTCTCGCACTTACCACACGAGCTAGAGAGAAAAAGATCCGCAATTGCTCTCATCAGACTAGCGAGGCCCGGTCGGGTCATGCAAGTCGTCTCAATACAAATGGCGACGATGGCATGCAACAGCGTCTTGGCAAACGTGGACAGGGTTGTAATCAAGTACCTGCGCTTAAAACATCCCTCGTTGAAGAAACATTTCAATAAGATTGTCAAGGCAGTGGTCCAGTATCCTGAGTCGGATATCGACAAAATCATCCCAGGGAGTCTCGTGCATGCGAACCTCATCAAAGACGTTGTCAGACGCCTGAGAGATCTCTTGCCGCTGCCAAGGGGGGAGCAGTTCAACACTCGAGCGCACCTGACAATGAGACTGTTTCATCACGTGCTTACAGAGTTGGGAGCGGATCTAAAAGAGAAAACAACAAAAAAAACGCCCCCGTCTGTTCAGTATCCTTCCACGCAAGAGCGGCTTCACCATTTCTTACGTCCCTATATCGTCCATGACACTCATGAAGCTTCTCAGCATGGGCGATTCGCCGCTCGAGAGCTTCCGTGGCGATGGACGTCACGAGAATCATTCCATGTTGTGGAGAAAGTACTTCAATGTCCAAGGACTTGAGACGAAAGGGTCTCGTTTTGACAACCGAATCCTCAGCGACGGCAAGGGGGTCTCCGTCCAAATGAAGCATCAGGCGAGTGAAGATGTCGCTGTAGATAACGCGGGGTATCCCAAAGACGCAATTCTCGAAAACTGCCAGGACGCTTCTCTGCGAGTCGGTGTCGACCCGGGTATGACAGATATCGTCACTGTAGCATCTTCTGACGGTCGCGTCGAGTCTGTCAGCTCTGCCCGCTTTAGCGAAGCAGCTGGGTACAATACCAGTAATCGTCGCACCAACAAATGGAATGTCGATACGCAAGACCTCGTGAAGTCCATTCCATCGCCGACTACGAGCAGTATGCACGACATGCAGGACCATGTCAGAGGTTACCTCAGCGCTCTCCCGACACTCCTTCAACACCGAGCCAGCAGAGGTTACCGATCGATGCGATTCTTTCGGTATGTGGGTAAACAGAAGACGATTGAAAAGGTCTGTGATTTGATTGCTCCAAAAGCACAGAAGAAGACGATCGAAGAAAAGGTATGCGATGTGATTGCACCAAGGGCACAGACGACCGTTGTTGGCTTCGGCAACTGGTCCAACCAAGGGTATGGTATTAGTCGTTCATGTTCTGGGCCCATCAAAGAGATCAGGAGGTGCCTCTCACGTCGTAAGAATGTTTTGTTCAAAAACGTCGACGAACGCAACACTTCTTGTACCTGCCACGGCTGCTTCCAGAAGCTCGTCAACATGAAGGCAGACAGCGTCGTCTGGCGCAGAGTTCAAAACGAGCCCCCCTCCCTCATCAACGGGGCTCCTACAACAACAACAACGATTGAGAAACAGAAGACGGTGGTGAAGAACGTCAAGGTCCACAAAGTACTGCACTGTCGCAACAGTGTCAAAAGCGCATCATCCAAAGTGCGCTGTGGTGCAACCTGGAACCGAGACGTGAACGCTGCCAAGAACCTTCTTCTGCTTCTGACGACGTGGATGGACGGGAAAGAGCGACCGGCGACATTTTGTGTGCCCTCATCATCGCCCACCCCAAAAACCACAGTTTCCGGAGAGGCAAATGTGGGCGCTCAACCAACCGACCCACTTGGGTCAGTTAGCAGCTTACAATTGTTATCCTCTGGGCCAGCTTAAATGCTGAAATACGGGATGAAGGACACGAAGGATTGGGACCTTGATACAAAACCTTTAGCTGACCTACCCAATCAATTGGGTTCAAGGGTCACCGGTAAGGGTGTCCCACAAATTCTGTCTCTGACTGTATACAATATGGAGTCAAAGCATTCAGACATAAATAAATTCGCTCACAATTTATCTTTTCACTCAATCAGCATTGTTTATAACAATGTACTACTTCTTACATTGTACTCACCAACGGGAGTGTAATGAATTCTTTCAAGAGTCTGCGTCGGCACACAACATAACTCGGGTTTGTATTCACGCGTCTCCATGTTTCCTGAATAGTCGCTGCGGCTCTGCGTCTTCGCACTAAACGGCACGCGTCTTGGACGGATACCAACATGTTGCGGTTTCTACTCAATAAATGCCAGTCCCATGGTTTGTCCGGGTTACTCGAGACAATGTCCCAGGTGGCTACGCTGGGGTTTGTGCTCAATCCACGCCAGTCCCATGGTTTGTCCGGGTTACTCGACACGATGTCCCATGTGGCTACACTGGAGGGTGTGCTCAACCAATACCAATCCCATGGTTTGTCCGGGTTACTCGAGACAATGTCCCAAGTGGCTACTCCGGGATTCGCACTCAATCCACGCCAGTCCCATGGTTTGTCCGGGTTACTCGAGACAATGTCCCACGAGGCTACACTGGGGTTTTTGCTCAATAAATGCCAGTCCCATGGTTTGTCCGGGTTACTCGAGACAATGTCCCAAGTGGCTACTCCGGGATTCGCACTCAATCCAAGCCAGTTCCACGGCTTGTCCGGGTTACTCGAGACAATATCCCAGGTGGCTACGCTGGGGTTTGTGCTCAAATAATACCAATCCCATGGTTTGTCCATGTTACTCGACACGATGTCCCATGTGGCTACACTGGTGTTTGTGCTCAACCAATACCAATCCCATGGTTTTTCCGGGTTACTCGAGACAATATCCAGGGTGGCTACCCCGGGGTTTACACTCAATCCACGCCAGTCCCATGGTTTGTCCGGGTTACTCGAGACAATGTCCCACGAGGCTACACTGGGGTTTTTGCTCAACCAATACCAATCCCATGGTTTGTCCGGGTTACTGTAGACAATATCCCATGTGACTACTCCGGGATTCGCACTCAATCCACGCCAGTTCCACGGCTTGTCCAGGTTACTAAACACGATGTCCCATGTGACATTGGGGTTAGTGCTCAACCAATTCCAATCCCATGTTTTGTCCAGGTTACTCGACACGATGTCCCATGTGGCTACACTGGTGTTTGTGCTCAACCAATACCAATCCCATGGTTTGTCTGGGTTACTCGACACGACGTCCCATGTCAGGTATGGATTATCACTCAAGTGACCCCAATCCCATTTGCATTCTCCGGCTTTTACTCGATCCAGTATGTGACTAATTTCGATGTCGATCATTATATAAATTCTCACGGTTGTGTTGTTCTCAAATAAAGTAAAGTGGGACCATTCTTTATGTAAAGAAGTAAGTAAAGTGGGACCATTCTTTATGTAAAGAAGTAAGTAAAGTGGGACCATTCTTTTACACTACAGTCGACGGAATACTAAAATGAAACCGCTTCGTGTACGGTGTAGAAATCCACGGGGCAGTGGAACACCAATACGATTGTGAATCAACAAATTGCAAGATGTTAACGAGAATATCCATTGAAGGACCAGCCGCACTTAAGCGATCGACTCTTCCCCGGTACCGTGGCCCAAAAGAAAACGGGGGTCTTGATCGTGCTTAGTTTCTTGAAATATTCGCATGTCTTGAAGCGTTCTTTGGCCTCCTTCAGCAGAAATGCGCTGTCCGGGCCGTTCACATTTCCAAAATAATTTTGAGCATGTAGGGAAGGGAGGATGAGTGACTTTGATAATCGTTTGCGGCAGCTTGAGGCGGACTAACTGATATGGGGACACAGACGGTTGAACGGTTTACCAAAGAGGCTACTCGGAATATCTTCGAGAACCTCTTCAACCTTCTGCACCCCCCAACGTTGCCCAAAAGCAACGATCTGCAGTCTGGATGATTATAAGGTGTCCCACTTTATTTGAGAACAACTGTATTATTTGAGAACAACATAAAGGAGTTTCTTCATTGATATAATAATAATTTTGACGTGAACTGTCAAAATGTTGCAAGAAGAATACGAAAGAGAATTACGTGTGTTGGTGGAAAAAACATCGACCCCCGTCCGAAGCCTGGTAGGTTCCATCACCAATGACTTAACTGTGACATGGTTTAGCTTGAAATGGAAAATACTCGAAATTCTTGGGTACGACGTCCAGGTCATTCATGCCTGCGAATATGGTTGCGGTAGAGTTTCCCCTGCCCACTTTCGTCAATCACCCGCCCCTCTCTCCCCATCCGTGTTCATGTGGTTCAGCCTCTGTTAAGTTCACCACCCATGCCATGCATTCCTTTGTGTGTGTGTCAGTCAGTCAGTCAGTCTCTCTGTGACTCGAGGAGTCGGAACCATCCCAGCAAGTGAAGAACTACTACATCGATGTAAAACGCGAAGATGCAATTGCTGGATTGAATGGCCTGTTCGGAGTGTCACGCGAGGACTCAGGTGCACGCCTGGTGGAGTACATGTCATCCCATGACCAACCAGGTCCCCCGCATCTGAACATGGTCACCAGCAAGCAAATATTTGGATGACATGGGGGCGCTCGTGAATGGAAGGAATGGAGAGAGAGGGAACGTTACATACTCAGCAAAACAATGCCGAGACCTGTATTGATCAAAGTTGTTTACACTCGTTTTATTAAAACAATTGTTTAGTTGCTAATCTGTCATCGGGGTTGTAGCTCAGTGGTAGAGCGTGAGGTTAAGCCAATTTTCTTCATTCCTTGATCATGTCGCCCAATGATGGGTTCGAATCTCGGTACCTCCAGTGTTTTTCCAAAGTTCCACCTTCAGTTAATCAATTTCCTGGCTGCGGATATCTTGACTGAAGACGCGTCCACCGTGATCCACAGCTGTCACGATCATAAGACGAATTGTCACAGATCCAAGTGTTGTTCCGTCTTTCATGTCAATGTTGATGAGATGCGGTATCCATGACGAAAGTCTACTCGCGCACATAGTGGCCTGCTGTATGGCTTTCAACACCTTGGCATTTCCAGTTTTGGCATGGGCTTTGAGGATTTTCGTCTCCACCACGAAAAGTGTGTTGATAGCATGTGAGAATACAAGGGCGTCCCCGTTGGCGCGCTTGAAGCAGCCATCATCGAAGACGTACTCCACAGCGACGAGGAACAAACGTGACGATGGGGATGTGTGGTGTTTTTGTTTAATTAAGTGGCGCAATGCGTTATACTCCAAGACGCGTGGATCGCCGGAAGTAGCCGATGACGTCCGCAGTGCATTGAGACGGCTGACATTCCGGTAGTGGAGGCGATCAAGAAACTTTGATGTGTCGAGACTGTCCATGTCCAGCGCCCTTCCTAGTTGGCGGACTGGCTTTGAAATGGGCTGACAAGGTTGTGGCGGCATCGCGTCGATGAAGACTCTTTTCTTCGCGCATACGTGGATGTGGCAATGACTCCAATCTCAAAAGAAGGCTTTACATATCCGTCTGTGTGGCGTGTGGAAAGAGCGAGAGAGCGAGATAGAAAGATAGAGGGAGAGAAAGAGAGAGAGAGAGAGAGGGATAGATATTCGCGTGTGTATGTATTTTGCGTTATTTGTAGATGGAAGAAAGGAAAGAGTAGGGTGGTGTGCGAATGCCGCGCTACAGTCGGCGGAACAGTAAAATGAAACATATATCAGATGGAAATAATTGTACGACATCGCCGTTAGAAAATTGGCGTTAAGAATGGTCGCTGACTTGGGTGTGTTAAAAACTTCTGTGTTTACGAACATCAGTCGTTCTACTCTGTGGAGGTGGAAACGCTTTGGTGTAAATCGAAAACGACGTGAATTTGTAAGCAACCTTTTTGAGACGAATAAGGATTTGTTAAAATCGTTTTTATTGTCAACTCAATGCACAACCGCAAGAGGCGTTGTTGCTTTTTTCAAAAGTACTCACAATGTACGATTATCAACTAAAACAGTGTATCGTTTCTAGGACGACCTCTTCCATTTGCCCACAGCAGCTCTGTTGTTGTTGATGAATAAAAACTCGTATTGTTGTAGACACCACTCGGTCCCCCTCCGGTGGTCGCGACAACATTAGGTTACACCGCAAGGTGTGCCGTACACGAAGCGGTTTCATTTAAGTATTCCGTTGACTGTAGTGAAGAGGATGATGAGGAGAATAAAAGAAAAATATGCATTCTCGGGGCGAGGAGGGTCTTTTATGATGCCCGGCTATCGTACCTCCAGCAATACACAAGGATTGGGCATGCCTATACATTCGACAGTGTTCCGCATCTTGCGTGTGTCCTCCGATACATTGGACAGTGTTCCGCCGTTTGCGATGACTTGACGCAGGCGTTCCGAATGAATCCGGTATTTGAGTATTTTCCCTTACAAGTCTGATGCTTGATGTGAACTGTGAACTGTGGGCTCCCCTCCGGTCGCCCCCGGTCGCTCCGCTGGGGGGAAGAGGTGAAAGGGGCTCTGCCGATTGTTTATACAGCCCGCAATTCTGCGGCGTTTACGGATATGTCACTAGCATAACGCCCGATAAGATGCGTACGCGTCTAGTTCCTTTTAATTTGCAGTTGAAAAAGCGCATGCACATCGATTCCGTTGACAAAATCTCATACATCACATGTTTATCGACCCAACGGATGTCATTTGTTTCAATAATGCAATGGTCCATGAACGCTGTGTGAAATATGTCCGACTGCACCCAAGCCTTATCCGAAACTTCACAATGTTTTCCGATAAAGTTTGAAAACAAGTTCTCGATACGCTCTTGCTCGTTCATCATTTGATGACAGATTGGTTGTTGACTTTAAGTTACTTGGCATTGATTGCATCTGCATGAGAGAGGCGATTTGCAGTTTTCTTTCCTGGCTCAATTCGAAGAACGCGTCCATGTTTATAAGCGTATACAATGTGTTGTACAGTCAGAGACAGAATTTGTGGGACACCCTTACCGGTGACCCTTGAACCCAATTGATTGGGTAGGTCAGCTAAAGGTTTTGTATCAAGGTCCCAATCCTTCGTGTCCTTCATCCCGTATTTCAGCATTTAAGCTGGCCCAGAGGATAACAATTGTAAGCTGCTAACTGACCCAGGTGGGTCGGTTGGTTGAGCGCCCACATTTGCCTCTCCGGAAGCTGGGGTTTTAGGGGGGGGGGCGAGGGAACACAGAATACATCCGGTCGCTCCACGTTATCAGAAGCAGAAGAAGGTTCAGCAGAGTTCACGTCTAGGTTCCAGGTTGCACTATAGCCACATTGGATGCGCTTTTGACACTGTTGTGACAGTGCAGTACTTAGTGGACCTTGACGTTATTTACCACCATCTTCTGCTTCTCAAACGTTTTAGCCCCTTCTCCTTTGTCTGACACTACTTCTTCTTCTCATGGTGATACAATATTGCACGCACATTTCCTTATACCCATAATCAACTTTTTTAGTTGATAATCTTAAATTGTGAGTACTTTTGAAAAATGCAACAACACCTCTTGCGGTTGTGCATTGAGTTGACAATAAAAAAAAATTCAACAACTCTTTGTTCGTCTCAAAAAGTTTACTTACAAATTCACGTCGTTTTCGATTTACACCAAAGCGTTTCCATCTCCACAGAGTAGAACGACTGATGTTCGTAAACACAGAAGTTTTTAACACACCCAAGTCAGCGACCATTCTTAACGCCAATTTTCTAACGGCGATGTCGTACATTTATTTCCATCTGATATATGTTTCATCCTGCAAATCGTTCTTGGTCAAGGACATGCTACTAATGACACTGCTTCAGGCAGAATACTGCGCATTTGTTCATGATCATCGTCCATTTGGGCGTTGTGCGGTAGTCGCCCTGCCTGATTTCCCTTCCGTATCCATGCGTTTTGTAGAACACGTCCATGAGTGCACTGCCCTCGACCAATCCTTGGCCGCCTCCATTTTCCGCATCCGCAGAGAGGCGAACGACCATGTCATCGGGAATGTCATCGTATACACGGATAGAAGCACCCATTTGGTGGATATATTGGACAAAGACAACGGGCATACACATCTTGGTGTTGTGTACAGTTGTTCTCAAATAAAGTGGGCACACCTTATAATCATCCTGACTGCAGATCGTTGCTTTTGGGCAACGTTGGGGGGTGCAGCAGGTTGAAGCCTCTTCCTCATCCGGTGATACCAGGAGGCAAAGTAGTACCATTCCCTATTAATCCAATTATCCACGTGGGCGCCTCGAGCAAGTGGGTGGTGTTTCGACACGAGTACGACTCTCTCGCACGGGAGCTGGTCCGAGAATGGTCGGCAGGAGGGCACTGTGTACAGGCCGTGCGCTTCGCGGGCACCAATGGAAATGATTATTGATGCGCACGATGTGAGCCAGCACTTTGCTTTTCAGGCTACTTTGAAGATGTAACTTTTACAGTCCTTGAATGTTTTGTGAAGACAATATCTGTATTGACAAGATCGTTTACAAAACGTCCTCAGTTTCTGGCGTCGACTTGTGCATCGTGTGTCGTGCTACCGCTTGCAGATACCGCTACCGCTTTGCAGATACCGCTACAGCTACCGACAGGCAAGTGCAACCAATGGTTTATAGGGTTTATCCCAACTCATTATTTATTTATACCATCCTGTGCGCTTGCATGAATATACACATGTTCATCGAAATGCAATCTCACACTCGATCATCGTTTCCATTCCTAACGTCGGTTCCCTGTGACATTCTTGATCGTATTGCCCTATTCTCTTCCAACCCCCAGATTGTATTAGTGTGCAAAACTCTGCGCAAAAGATTTTCAGGATTGCCCCTTGCCGGACTGATCAAACCACCACAGCTCGTTGGAGAGATGATGGCGAAAGGGGGGCGCGCCGACCTTCTAGCAGTATGCTTGGTGTCCAATCCTCTTGTACAGGTTCAGGGGACCCTACAATTTAGGGCGAACCAAAATGAAAACAATCTTCTCTATGTGGGTGCCAAGGCCGGTCACGCAGATGTCTGTAAGCTGCTGATGGATCCAGCGGTGGCTGGACTTGAGTTCAGGGCCAAGGCGAACTCTAGCGACAGCAGGGCCTTATGGGCGGCCGCCAAGGAAGGTCACGCCGATGTCTGCAAGCTGCTGATGGATCCAGTGGAGGCTGGACTCGAGTTCAGGGCCATGGCGAACTCTAGCGACAGCAGGGCCTTATGGGCGGCGGCCAAGGAAGGTCACGCCGATGTCTGCAAGCTGCTCATGGATCCAATGGCGGCTGGACTCGAGTTCAGGGCCCAGGCGAACTCTAGCGACAGCTGGGCATTGTTGGTGGGTGCCAATGCAGGTCACGCAGATGTCTGCAAGCTGCTCATGGATCCAGCGGTGGCTGGACTTGAGTTCAGGGCCCTGGCGAACTCTAGAGACAGCAGGGCCTTGTTTGTGTGTGCCAATGAAGGTCAAGTAGATGTCTGCAAATTGCTGATGGATCCAGCGGTGGCTGGAATTGAGTTCAGGGCCCTGACGAACTCTAGAGACAGCAGGGCCTTGTGGGCGGCTGCCAATGAAGGTCACGCCGATGTCTGCAAGCTGCTCATGGATCCAGTGGTGGCTGGACTTGAGTTCAGGGCCCTGGCGAACTCTAGCGACAGCAGAGCATTGTGGGCGGCTGCCAAAGAAGGCCACGCAGATGTCTGCAAGCTGCTCATGGATCCAGAGGTGGCTGGACTTGAGTACATGGCCCTGGCGAACTCTAGCGACAGCTGGGCCTTGTGGGCGGCTGCCAATGCAGGTCACGCAGATGTCTGCAAGCTGCTGATGGATCCAGCGGTGGCTGGAGTTGAGTTCAGGGCTCTGGCGAACTCTAGCGACAGCAGGGCCTTGGGGACGGCTGCCAATGAAGGTCACGCAGATGTCTGCAAGCTGCTCATGGATCCAGAGGTGGCTGGACTTGAGTTCAGGGCCCTGGCGAACTCTAGCGACAGCAGGGCATTGTGGGCGTCTGCCAAGGCAGGTCACGCAGATGTCTGCAAGATGTTGATGGATCCAGAGGTGGCTGGACTTGAGTTCAGGGCCCGGGCTAACTCAATCGACAGCAGGGCCTTGTGGAGTGCTGCGGAGGTAGGTCACGCAGATGTCTGCAAGCTTCTGATGGATCCAGCGGTGGCTGGAGTTGAGTTCAGGGCCCGGGCAAACTCCGACGACAGCTGGGCATTGTGGGCGGCTGCCAATGCAGGTCACGCAGATGTCTGCAAGCTGCTGATGGATCCAGAGGTGGCTGGACTTGAGTTCAGGGCCCGGGCAAACTCCGACGACAGCAGGGCCTTGGGGGCGGCTGCCAAAGAAGGCCACGCAGATGTCTGCAAGCTACTGATGGATCCAGCTGTGGCTGGACTTGAGTACAGGGCACATGCGAACTCTAGCGGCAGCTGGGCATTGGTGGTGTCTGCAAAGGAAGGTCACGCAGATGTCTGCAAGCTGCTGATGGATCCAGATGTAGCTGGACTCAAGTACAGGGCCCGGGCGAACTCTAGCGACAGCTGGACCTTGTTTGTGGGTGCCAATGCAGGTCACGCAGATGTCTGCAAGCTGCTCATGGATCCAGCGGTGGCTGGACTTGAGTTCAGGGCCCTGGCGAACTCTGTCAACAGCAGGGCCTTGTGGGCAGCTGCCAAGGAAGGTCACGCAGATGTCTGCAAGCTGCTGATGGATCCAGAGGTGGCTGGACTTGAGTTCAGGGCCCTGGCGAACTCTGTCAAAAGCAGAGCATTGCGGGAGGCTGCGAAGGACGGTCACGCAGATGTCTGCAAGCTGCTGATGGATCCAGCAGTGGCTGGACTTGAGTTCAGGGCCCTGGCGAACTCTAACGACAGCTAGGCCTTGTGGGAGGCTGCAAAGGAAGGTCACGCCTATGTCTGCTTGCTGCTGATGGATCCAGAGGCGGCTGGCCCCGAGTACATCTGGACAGAATCTAGGTCTTCCGTTAGGCAAGACACGTTTCTTTCTTGCCACCGTAGAGCAAGTATTTATCCTCAGAAATGTGTTCAGTTTGCTCTAGCGAAAATATCGCTGCGTGTGCCCAGATGTAGCGGAAATATTTGATTATGAGACAGGAACGCTTTGAAAATAATTATTGATGCGCACGATGTGAGCTAGCACTTGGACTTTTCAGGCTACTTTGAAGATTTGAATGTTTTGTGTTAATCAAACTCCTGAAGACAATATCTGTATTGACAAGATCGGTTACAAAACTTGATGAAACTTGAATTCCTTAATGTAAGAAATACAATTTGCATTTGTCTCAAGCTAGAGAGTCGTTCAGGAGGCTCTAAATCCTGATTAGAAATTTAAAAAAATCGGCAATATATTTATTTAGTTTTTGGGATTCGCCTGCTACTACTACTGCTTGCAATTTGCATTATTGAGTATAAAACATCATGCAATCATATTGGTCGCTGAAAACTATCGTCGTGTTGAAGGGATCGAGGATAAGTGCTGGGCTTCGAAAGTCACCTTGAAAGCGCCTGTAAAAGTCGAGGAGGTGTCGTCACACGTGGTCGCCCCTCCTTGAAGTACAAGTCGAGCCAGAGCCAGGTCCCCGAGACTGTCACAATATACTTTAACATTATTGAGTGTAACACTTTATTGCTTCCGATTTCATCTCGATCTCAAGTTTTAACCATAATGGGCGTTCCTGTCTCCCGGTCGTTTTTTTTGAAGTTACATGATCGAAGGAATCACAAATCCGCTCCATACCATGTTTCGCAACTAGTCAAAATCGGCCGGGAGTCAGGAACGCCCATTAAGTATAAGAAATCAAGACTATGTCTAGTATATTGCTTTGCGCACCCTATCTCTTCTGTGTAAAACAGAAACAATGGATAACTTCAAGAAGTTGGATACCAGCATGTATGCGTGTTTCACAATTTCAGGCAGTACGTGGAATGGCAAACATTTTATTTTACATGGAACGGTGGTATTCGATAATGAGGATGACGCCAAGAAATGTTTAGAAATACTCGACCTGTACAAAGAGACATTCTACTACAGGCATACATCGAACGTGATGAATAAGACTATGTTCACGTTTGACGGAACGACAATCCACCTATTATCTGGTGCCAAAATTGAGTACGCCCAGAATGCTGCTCGATTGAAGAAGATTGTAGAGATAGAAAATACGTACACGGCAAACACATGGGAATACATGGACGATTACGTAAGGCTATTCGGGTATCTTCCGCTCAGGAAAAGGGCATTCTGGAGCTGCTTGCTGTTATGTTTTTCGTGCAGTTGTGTATTCTGTATCGATCCATGCTATTACGAAGCTAAATCTCCTCACACGTAGGTGATCTCAACGTTTTTCCATTTCCAAGCCTGCTTGATACACACGGCTTTCGTTTGAGTACATGCGGTTGTTGATACGCCGCCTTGGTACTGTATGTGTGAGGATGAATGGAGGATGGACGTGTACTTTTTAGATTGTATCAATCTCCTGAAGACAGTAAGTCAACGGACTGGGGTCTGCTTGAGAAAGCCTCCTTGGTGTACACACGAGGACACGTAAAATAACTGTCGAAATGTAGAGAATCTTTAACAAACAACAGACTCTGAAAACATGTGTCTGCACATGAGGACACGTAAAATAACTATCGAAATGTAGAGAATCTTTCACAAACAAACATGGCTATTAATGTCATCTGCTTTGGCACGGTGGTCCTCCGCCCGTCGAGTGTAACAAAGAATCCATCAGAACCTTGCAGACATCCAGATAGCCTCCCTTAGCGCCGGCCCTCAGTGCCTGACTGTTGTCGTCATCTGCCTTGGCTCGGTGCTCCTCGCCTGCGAACTCAGGATCCATCAGAATCTTGCAGACATCCACATGACCTCCCTTAGCGCCGGCCCTCAGTGCCTGACTGTTGTCGTCATCTGCCTTGGCTCGGTGCTCCTCGCCCGCAAACAAAGGATCCATCAGAACCTTGCAGACATCCACATGACCTCCCTTAGCGCCGGCACTCAGTGCCTGGCTATTATTGTCATCTGCTTTGGCTCGGTGCTCTCGCCCGCGAACAAAGGATTCATCAGAATCTTGCAGACATCGAGATAGCCTCCACTAGCGGCGAACCTCAGTGCCTGGTCTGTTAATGTCATCTGCCTTGGCCCGGTGCTCCTCGCCCGCGAACTCAGGATTCATCAGAATCTTGCAGACATCGAGATGGCCTCCACTAGCGGCGGAACTCAGTGCATGGCAGTTAATGTCATCTGCCTTGGCTCGGTGCTCCTCGCCCGCTAACAAAGGATCCATCAGAACCTTGCAGATATCGATATAGCCTCGCCGAGCGGCGGCACTTAGTGCATCACTGTTGTAGTCATTTGCCTTGGCCCGGTGCTCCTCGCCAGCGAACTCAGGATTCATCAGAATCTTGCAGACATCGAGATGGCCTCCACTAGCGGCGCACTTAGTGCCTTGCTGTATAATGAATCAGCTTGTGGCTTCGGTGCTCCTCGCCTGCGAACTCAGGATCCATCAGAACCTTGCAGACATCGAGATGGCCTCTCGCAGAGGCGGCACTTAGTGCATCACTGTTTGTTCTCATCTGCCTTGGCTCGGTGCTCCTCGCCCGCGAACTCAGGATTCATCAAAACATTGCAGACAGCGAGATGGCCTCCACTAGCGCGACATCAGTGCATGCCTGACTGTTGTCGTCATCTGCCTTGGCTCGGTGCTCCTGCTCCTCGGCCCGCGACAAGAGCCTCAAACCTTGCAACATCCACATGACCTCCCTTAGCGCCGGTACACCCCCGCACTCAGTGCCTGGCTATTTATTGTCATCTGCCTTTGCTCGGTGCTCCTCGCCCTCGACAAAGGCTGAATTCATCGATCTTGCAGACCTCGAGATAGCCTCCACTAGCGGCGAACCTCAGTGCCTGCTGTTTAAAGTCATCTGCTTGGCCCGGTGTCCTCGCCCGCTAGCTCATGATTCATCCCCCCGAGACTTGGCAGACATCGAGATGGCCTCCACTAGCGGGGAACTGCAGTGCATTGCAGTTAATGTCCATCTGCCTTGGCTCGGCGCTCCTCGCCCGCTAACAAGGATCCTCATACCTTGCAGATATCGATAAGCCCTCTCGAAGCGCGTCCTTAGTGCATCAGCTGGTTGTAGTCATCTGCCTTTGCCCGTGCTCCTCGCCCAGCGAACTCAGGATTTCATCAGAATCCTTGCAGATCTTCGAGATGGCCTCCACTTCTAGCGCGTCATCTTATTGACCTTGCTGTTATTGAATCAGCTTGGCTCGGTCCTTCCCGCCCTGCAAAAAACCAGGATCCATCAGAACCTTGCGACAATCGATATGCTCCTCGCAGAGGCGGCAACTTATGCAGTCACTGTTGTTCTCATCTTGCCTTGGCTCGGGGTCCTTGCCGCGAACTCAGATTCATCAAAACATGTGCGACAATCGAGATGGCCTCCACTACCCCACTAGACTTCGATCCATCATGCTAGACTGTCAATTCATTTGGCCTTGGCCCCCGGTCTTCGCCCGCGAACTCAGAATCATCAGATCTTGCAGACATCCAGATAGCCTCCCCGACGGCCGACCTCGTGCATCACTGTTTGTTTTCATCTGCCTTGCCCGGTGCTTCCTCCGCTCCGGCGCAACATCATGATCATCAGAACCTTTCAGACACACGTAGATGGGCCTCCACTAGCGGCGTACCATAGTGCGTAGCTGTGTATGTATAAGCTTTGGCACGGTGCTCTTTCTCGCCAGCGAACTCAGATTCATCATAACCTGCATACATCCACATGACCTCCCTTAGCACGACACACCATGCCTGGCCATTATTGGCATCTGGCCTTGCGCATGCTCACCTCCAACTCCAAATCCATAGAAGCTTGCACATCATCCACTGGCCTCCATCAGCGCGTACTCCAATGCCCCGGAGCGTTTGTTGATCTTTTTATCAATATGCTGACGACGTCGGCTCGCCCTGCCTACAACGCTATCCTCATGGGGGTTCTGTTGAGATGAGCACATCATGTCCACGTAGCGGCCTGTGCTTCACGATGCAGCGTCAGCAACGAAAGCAGTATGCATGTCTCGACTGATAATCTGCGTGCAATCCAGTTCCCGTCCTGCTTTCCAACGAGCCTGCTCGGCGCATGATCAAAACCACGAGGTCCATGAACGCGTCCAATACCGGTCCGAGTGTGACATTCACATCGTCCTCCGTCCTCGTCATCGTTCCTCCGACGTGACCCTGCTTATCAAGTGTGATATTTCGTGATGACAATGAATTAGAAAATATTGTGAGGAAATGAATTGCCCACATTTTATACTCCGTTTTGGTTGTATTCTAAACCAGCACTCGACTGGTTTTATGGGTAAAATGGCGTGTGCTAAGGTCCCTGCGGTCAATCGTTCGAGGATTTGGATGGTCCGACGTGTGTCCACGGACCTCTCCGCTGTGTGGAGGTGAAAGGGCTTCATTCACCGCTTGTTATATGTTAATGTGAGACGGTTCTCATACAGTGTGTTGTTTGTTTATCTTTGGCCTCGACTAGACAACGACGGTTCCCTCCGTCATGTATGCGAGAGGTTCGTCCGCCATGTGATTGTATGTGGTGTGATTGATGTGCCTCGACTCGACATTTTTCCGTCCGCCGTCATGTAATGGCGAGAGGTCGCTCGCGAGTGACTCGACTCGAAGTGCGCCTGCCGTGATGCGAGAAATGTCCGCCATTTACTCTGTGACTCGACACATACAGCTAGGACATTTGATTGTGGACACCTTTTATTTGAAAATTTGATATGGTATAAGGAAATATGGGTCGTGCAATATTGTATCACCGTAGAATAAAAGTAGTGTCCCAAAAAATGACAAGTGGCATTCCAGAACGTTTTTGAGAATCAGAATATGTGGTAAATAACGTCAAGGTCCACTAAGACTGCACTGTCACAACGTGGTGCAAAAGCCATCCATGTGCTATAGTGCAACTGGAAAAAAAAAAAAAAAAAACCTAGACGTGAACCTCTGACCCTCTTCTCGCTTCGATGAACGTGGAGCGACCGGATTAATTCCTGTGTTCCCTCGCCCCCCCCCCTAAACCTCCAGCTTCCGGAGAGGCAAAGTGGCACTTTCAAACCAACCGACCCACCTGGGTCAGTTACAGCTTACATTGTTTCCTCTGGCCAGCTTAAATGCTGAAATACGGGATGAAGACACAAGGATTGGGACCCTTATTACAAAACCTTTAGCGGACCTCCCAATAATTGGGTCAAGGGTCACCGTAAGGGTGCCCACAAATTCTGTCTCTAATGTAATGTATGGAATCCGGTTCGCAATTGCTTTAGAAAGCACGTGGTCTTCAGCCCCCCTTTATATGTGTGGGAGTTAGTCACATGCTCAATCCATTGCCTCCCTCCGTGGGGCCCCCGCGTGTCCGTCATAATTCCCGACATAGCTCGTCGAGCAGAAGCTCTGCTTATAATTATCCCTGTCCCGGTGACCTCGACAATTCCCCTCAAAGCTACGAGAGCAACTCGACTTTCGACGTTCAAGCGGGGCACTCGCGATGTCTACTAACTGAAACCCTGTACTTAAGAACAATCATCAAATTTATAAACATGATTGACAAGTCCTACGACTTATCTCCATCACTACCGCGTTCGCTCTTAATTTACATGTTCGCTGAAGACTGAGCTCGAGACATAATGCAGATCTTCTCAAGGTGAAATTAAATTGGAGATTGATCTTGAAGAATGCTCGACTTAATAGTGATCTTGAGAATGCCTACCAAATTAAGAAAAGGGCAGATTCTGCTCGAGTGAATATTGGAGAGTTGATATTGAGAATGCTCGACTGAAAGTGATCTTAGACTGTAGCGCGCAGACCTCGCTGAGAAGCAACTGATGTACGAGCTGTCAACATGACTATCGACAATGGAATTCCCTAAACGATATTTACCGGGGCTCGTCTCATGAGGTCTTGCAAACAATACGTCATCCCCTCCCAACAGGCAGAGCGTCCTACCCTATCAACCGAACAGTATGGCGACAAACCTATGCTATTTACGTAGGCGATGTGATGAAAGGAGTCTAGAAATGACATGGGCCTTACAGAGGATGGATTCTTGGCATGACATCATAAGCTTCTCATACCCGTATATGATGGTCTGTTTGTTTACAAGTGTTTTGTAACAACGAGCCACCCATGGAACGCATTCTGAGTTGAACTATGTTTTTTATAGCTTTTGTAACAAACAAAAGTTTGGAATCGCCCCATGCATTGATCTCCAGGATCAGCAGCGAATTCCACTGCCCCCCTCCGTGTGTCCAGCGGTGTCCCCTTCACAATACCGAAGAGTTGCCTAGCAGACTTCTGCTTGAGACGCCCCGTGTACCGCGTGTGTCATTGCATGCATTCAAACTAACGATGTAACCACTGTTTTCCCCAAAACCGAGTGGTAAACACTTTTTCCCCAAAACCATTTTAAACAAACTTTTCCCAAAACCAGTGTAAACAACTTTTTCCCAAAAAACGAGTGTGCTTCATCTTTTGTTTCGTTTCTGTTTCTGTTTCTGTTTCTGTTTCTGTTTCGGTTTCTGTTCTGTTTCTGTTTCTGTTTCTGTTTCTGTTTCTGTTTCTGTTTCATGTTCATCTTCTGCTTCTGCGAAAATGAGTGTGCTTAATACGACGTCCGCTTGGTTGCGCTCGCATCCCGTGCATGTCGGCACCAGCGTTGTGTGATCCCCCTACCGCCCCCTACCCCCAAGACAGCCGCTTGTTTCCTTCCCACAAATTGCCTGGTCAGTGGGACTGGTCCACTTTCGCGCGTTTCCGTTAAAGAAAAACCCCTTCATTCCGACTGGGGCATTTTGCTCGACCGGATTGTCGTGATCGATTGTGATGATGAGGCTTCTGTTGCTCTCCTCGAGAGCTTTGCCCCTGTCTCACCCCATGCACACCTCCGCACTGTTGTTTGGACGTATTGATGGCGGCGGCGGACGTGATGTGAACTGCCCCACACTCTGCCAGTTGGGAATGGCAAAACTTGAAGCCCACTTCCCAAGCAGGAACGTCTTTTTAAAAACACACATGTACTGTCCATGGTTTAGTCAGTTGCACAAGAGCGGGTCCTTTGGGCAGCTGCGACAGGCAGCAAATCGTCCGTAATTTTGCGCCCCTGAGGTCTGTCAGTCAGGTCCATCTCAAAGCGGACGAACAAACACCATGTCAAGTATATTGAATAAATTAACATCACTCATGCTGTTGTGGCCGCCGCCCCACAATGCCCTGTACTCGCCCAAGAGCGCATCTGGATCCATCAGCATCTTGCAGACATCTGCGGTGGAACCTGCCTTGGCAGCCTCACGCAAGGCCCTGCGTTTGACAGAGTTTCGCGCGGGCCCTGAACTCAAGTCCAGCCACCGCTGGATCCATCACACTTTCAGACTCTGCGTTACCATCCTTGGCAGCCCACCTCAAGGCGATGCTTTCCTAACGTTTCGCCCGGCCCTGAACGTTCACGTCCTCCACCTCTGGACCCATCAGCACTTTGCAAGACCATCTGCCGTGGCCGTCTTCGCAGGTGGCCGCCAACAAGTTCAGCTGAAGCTAAGTGCGCCCGGGACCTAACTCAAAATCCAGCCACCTCTTGATCCATGAGCACTTGGGCATACATCTGCGTGTTCCTTCCTTCGCACCGCCCACAATGCCATTCGTCGCTAGAGTTTCGCCCTCCAGGGCTCCTGCACTCAAGTCCAGCCACCGCTGGATCCATTCAGCAGCTGCAGACATCTGCTGACCTTCCTTCGCAGCGCCCAACAATGCCCAGCTGTCGGGTGTTCGCCAGTCCCCTGAACTCACGTTTCCAGCCACCACTGGATTCAATGAGCGCTTGGCATACTCTGCATGCCTTCCTTCGCGCCGCACACAATGCCATCTGTCGCTAGAGTTCGCCATGGGTCGACTCAATTCCATCCACCTCTGGTCCTAAGCGCTGGCGACATCTTGTGACCTGCCTTGGCAATCCGCCCGACAAGCCACTGCTGTTCTAGAGTTCGGCACTGCCCTGAACTCAATTCCATCCACCCGCTGATCCATAGCAGCTTTCAACATCTGGCTGACCTTCCCCTCGCAGCTTCCCACATTGCCCCTGTCTCTGTGTTCGCCCTGCCCGAAACTCAATTTTCCGCCACCTTGGATCCATGGATCAGCTTTCAAGACTCTGTGTGACCTGCCTTGGCAGCCGCCCACAAGGCACTGCTGTCGCTAAGAGTTCGCCCAGGGCCCTATACTCAGTCCCAACCCCTGTGGAACATCAGCAGCTGCAACATCTGAGTGGGCCTTCGAGAAAATTGGCAGCCTCCACCAAGTCCAAGCTGTAAGCTAGAGGTTCGCCTGGCCCTGAACTCAAAGTCCAGCTGCCTCTGGATCCATACCAGCGTGCAACATCGGCGTGACCCGCCTTGGCAACCCACATAGAGAAGCTTGTTTTCATTTGGTTTCGCCGCCCTCATTGTAGGTCCCCCCGGAAGCCTGTACAAGAGGATTGGACACCAACAACTGGCTATGAAGGGTCGGCTCGCCCCCCTTCGCCATCCATCTCTCAACTCGCTTCGGTGGTTTATAAAGTCCGTTAAGGGGCCATCCCGAAAATTTTTTGTGCATAGTTTTACAACAACTAATACAATCTTGGGGGTTGGAAGAGCAGATGGCAATAACATCCAGTCAGAGAGGAAGGCTACAATGGTCATCGGGCCACTTTGGGATTGGAAACGATGATCGCGGTGGCGGAATGCAGTTCTATAACATGTTGTGTACTATCATGCATCGCACAGGATGGTCTTGCCCGTTTATTTAATATCCCAACTCATTATTTATTTATACTCGCATCATTCATACATCAGGAGGCGGACGTACCAACAATGACAGGCCGTTGATCGCCTCCCGTTCCCCCAAGAGTATCGACATCGTTCTACCGTGGTTTGATTGTGTGTTTGATTTGTTGCTGGGGGAGGTGAAAGGGTCTCCGCCGCTTTTTTGATGTGCCCATGCCACGGTTGCTTATCAAGTGTTGTTTTGTTATCTTTGCCTCTCCTCGACACAGTTTCCGCCTTCATGTAGTGCAAGGTCGGTCGCATGTGATGTGATGTGACTTGACTTCGACTCGACAGGTTCCTCGGCCGCGTATTACGAGAGGTGCCTGGATGTGATGTGGACTGACTCACCGACAGTTCCCGCCGTGATACTAGAGGTCGCAATGTAACACAGGGGTTCCCCGCCGTCATGTAATGCTGAGGTCCCGCTCTGCTGGTATCTGGGAGTGTGATGGGGGGTATGGGCATAGTCCCTAGATACACACATTCCTCTGTATTGACAATATCGTTACACAAAATATGGTTGACTTGGTCAACTTTTCATATCCTTAAATCAACTGTCCTATCTGTATGAGCGTCCATGCCTGCCCTGATCACCATCTGCCTCATGTCGCAGCATGCTTTTGGGGAGCTCTGCATGTCTAGCTTGATCTAAATCTAGGGGTATCCCCTTCATTGTAAGCTCATCCTTTTGAAGACATGATCATCATCATCTCCGGTTGGTCCCCTGATTGTGTCCCCGACGATTTTCTTTCCCATTCTTCATCGGCCAATCAAAGCCGAATTCCTCTGACCTTTACAAACATCGCATTTCGCATTCGGCATGTTTCCCTGCATGGTGGGGAGGGAGACACATTGGTTTAAGTTCCCTGCGCCTATCATGGAAACTTGCTAGCATCCATCCCAATGCATGCGACATCTTGAACTCAAATGGTCACCTGTTTGGCTTCTGGCGACAGACAGACAGACAGACAGCAAGCGTACGATTGATTGATTCTCCTGGAATCGAGCGATTGATTGACTGCGCAAATCTCTTTCATTTCCATTATGCATCGAGTTTTATAAACGACGAAACCCGGGTTTCGGGTTTAGGGACGCAGGTGCCGCCGTCCTTGATGAGATGATGGAGATCGCCCTGTGACTCGACATCGTTCCGCCGTGATGCGAGAGGTCGCTCTGTGCGTGACTCTTAACTTCCTAGCTGCGACAGTATTCCGCCATTATTTGCTTCAGCTCAATTCCCCTGTCCACCACTCTCGTGGGTCCCGCGTTACGCCTATCGATATACGAATCTATTGTCTAGCAGACCGCTGCTTTCGTGAATCACCGTTTGCTAATACTGTTTACACCCCTGGGTTTTCCGTCATCTGTGATGTGATATCTTACATTATCGAGGGATTGACACACACCTGATTCGAGAGGTCGGTCTCTATGTGACCAACTCGACAGGTGCCTCCTCCGGCTGATGTGACTCGACACGACACGACCACCACTACACTACACGACACGACTCGACACAACACTACACGACACGACCCGACAGTGCCGCAGGTTCCCCGCCGTGCATTCAGTATCATTTCGTAGCCTCATCCCATATCTCCCTGTTGTGTCCCCTCCCTTCCGATTCAACGTCTTTTTACGAACCCCTTGTTCTTCATCTGCCCGTGGAACCACTTTTCTCGATCTTTACTGTCCCCCGGTCCCCCCCCTCTTTTCCCTCGAGATCAGTGGGAACAAGGCAAACGCTCGACTCCCCCTAATCTTCCGCAAACTCGCAGTTCTCGGTCGAGAACGCTTGCACATCCGTCCTGCTCCGCCAAATATTGTCTTGTAACATCGTTAACCTTCTTTGGCGCCCCGGCCTTCAGTCTCTCTGTCCCCCTTTACCACGACCCCGCACCGCTCGGCCATCCAGCAAACAGCGCAGCCTGCCCCTTGGCACTTCAGTTTATCCTTCATGTTCTGTCGCACTGCCGCTGCCCCAGCGTCAGCGGTCTTCAGCCTCTCTCCCCAGGTATGAGATTCCCGTGAAGTCCACCGGAACATTAATTGCTAAAAGCCTCAAATCAAAGCAACGCTCACATGGAACATCTCTTGCATATGATTGGTGGCACTAAAACAAAAGATTGCGAGATGCGGGGTTGAATCGTACTGGTCTTTATAAA
>JACBWV010000053.1:0-16522 GCA_013435795.1 Chlamydomonas sp. ICE-L
TGGTGTGTGTGTGTGGGGGGGGGGGGGGCTGAGGGGGGGGGGGCGGCTGAGGTTGAGGGGGTAAACAATTGCTCGCACTGGTGCCTGGCCAACCACTGGGGAGGGGAAGGTGTGTGTGTGTTGTGTGAAGTGGGGGTGGGGGCTGAGGTGGGGGTCAACCCATTTGATCGCACTCGGGGCCAAAAACTGGGGGGAAGGTGTGTGTGTGTGTGTGCGGGGGGGGCGGGGGGCTGAGGTTGAGGGGGTCACCCATTGCTTGCACTGGGGCCAACCCCTGGGGGGAAGGGTGGTGTGTGTGGGTTGTGATGTGGGGGGGGGGGGGGCTGAGGTTGAGGAGGTCAACCCATTGCTCGCACTGGGGCCAACCACTGGGGGAAGGTGTGTGTGTGTGTGTGGGGGGGGGGGGGGCTGAGGTTGAGGGGGGTCAACCCATTTGCTCGCACTGGGGCCAACCACTGGGGGGAAGGTGTGTGTGTGGGTGTGGGGGGGGGGGGGGCTGAGGTTTGAGGGGGTCAACCCATTTGCTCGCACTGGTGCCAACCACTGGGGGAAGGTGTGTGTGTGTGTGGGGGGGGGGGGGGCTGAGGTTGAGGGGGTCAACCCATTTGCTCGCACTGGGGCAACCACTGGGGGGAAGGTGTGTGTGTGTGGTGGGGGGGGGGGGGGCTGAGGTTGAGGGGGTCAACCCATTTGCTTGACTGGGGCCAACCACTGGGGGAAGGTGTGTGTGTGTGGGGTGGGGTGGGGGGCTTGAGGTTGAGGGGTCAACCCATTTGCTCGCACTGGGGCCAACCACTGGGGGAAGGTGTGTGTGTGTGTGTGTGGGGGGGGGGGGGGGGGCTGAGGTTGAGGGGGTCAACCCATTTGCTCGCACTGGGGCCAACCACTGGGGGGGAAGGTGTGTGTGTGTGTGTGTGTGTGGTGGGGGGGGGGGGGGCTGAGGTTGAGGGGGCTCAACCCGTTTGCTTGCACTTGGGCCAACCAGTGGGGGGAAGGTGTGTTTGTGGGTGTGTGGGGGGGGGCTGAGGTTGAGGGGGTCAACCCATTTGCTCGCACTGGGGCCAACCACTGGGGGGAAGGTGTGTGTGTGTGGGGGTGGGGGGGGGGGGGGGCTGAGGTTGAGGGTGGTCAACCCCGTTTGCTTGCACTTGGGCCAACCACTGGGGGGAAGGTGTGTGTGTGTGTGGGGGGGGGGGGCTGAGGTTGAGGTGGTCAACCATTTGCTCGCACTGGGGCCAACCACTGGGGGGAAGGTGTGTGTGTGTGTGGGGGGGTGGGGGGCTGAGGTTGAGGGGGTCAACCCGTTGCTTGCACTTGGGCCAACCACTGGGGGGAAGGTGGTGTGTGTGTGTGGGGGGGGGGGGCTGAGGTTGAGGGGGTCAACCCATTTGCTCGCACTGGGGCCAACCACTGGGGGGAAGGTGTGTGTGTGTGTGTTGGGGGGGGGGGGGCTGAGGTTGAGGGGGTCAACCCGTTTGCTTGCACTTGGGCCAACCACTGGGGGGAAGGTGTGTGTGTGGGGGGGGGGGGGGCTGAGGTGTGAGGGGGTCAACCCCATTTGCTCGCCACTGGGGCCAACCACTGGGGGGAAGGTGTCGTGCTGTGTGTGTGTGGGTGGGGGGTGGGCTGAGGTTGAGGGGGTCAACCCGTTTGCTTGCACTTGGGCCAACCACCTGGTGGGAAGGTGGTGTTGGGGGGGGGGGGGGGCTGAGGTTGAGGGGGTCAACCCATTGCTCGCACTGGGCCAACCACTGGGGGGAAGGTGCTGTGGTGTGGTGGGGGGGGGGGGGGGCTTGCAGGTTCGCGGGGGTCAACCCATTTGCTCGCACTGGGGCCAACCAATGGGGGAAGTTGGGAAGGTGTGTGTGTGTGTGTGTGGGGGGGGCGCTGAGGTTGAGGGGGTCACACCCATTTGCTCGCACTGGGGCCCAACCACTGGGGGCGGAAGGAGTGTGTGTGTGTGGAGGGGGGGGGGGGGGGGGGGCCCTTGAGGTGAGGGGGGGTCAACCCGTTTGCTCGCACTGGGGCCAACCACTGGGGGGAAGGTGAGTGTGTGTGTGGGGGGGGGGGCTGAGGTTGAGGGGGTCAACCCGTTTGCTTGCACTGGGGCCAACCACTGGGGAGAAGGTGTGTGTGTGTGTGGGGGGGGGGGGGGGGGGCTGAGGTTGAGGGGGTCAACCTATTTGCTTGCACTGGGCCAACCACTGGGGGGAAGGTGTGTGTGTGTGTGTGTGGGGGGGGGGGGGGGGGGGCTGAGGTTGAGGGGGTCAACCCGTTGCTTGCACTTGGGCCAACCACTGGGGGAAGGTGTGTGTGTGTGTGGGGGGGGGCTGAGGTTGAGGGGTCAACCCGTTTGCTTGCACTGGGGCTAACCACTGGGGGGAAGGTGTGTGTGTGTGGGTGGGGGGGTCTGAGGTTGAGGGGGTCAACCCGTTTGCTTGCACTGTGGCCAACCACCAAGGTAGCATAAACACAGGGATTCGTATTTCCGCTATATATGGCGACTGCTAGTTTTGACCCCGTTTTAGCAAAATTATCGCTATGAAAAAAGTTTAAAAACCGTTTTTTTCCCCCTAAAAAAGCTACAGAAGCTAAAAAAGCTATTGAAAGCACTAAAACGCCGTCCCTGGAGGAGGCCCAAAACCATATAGCTAGGAGAAACCCACTTTCAGATTTGAACAAAATCACTGCATAAACACTTCTTCACCTACTCAAAATCACAGAATGTAATCATAGGGATGCACACAGTTCATATTATGTTGTAGAATCAAATTTTCACTGTAACACAAACTCAGGGCCCCCGTATGTTGAACGATTGTTTGGGGTTCAGTTCATCAGTGCTTTTTCTTTGTACGCCCTTCCTACACGGTTGGGCAAGTCCCTTTAGCCTACTTGGCCTACCCCTGGACCGTAACATACATACATACATACAGACATACAGACGTACATACAGACGTACATACAGACGTACATACAGACGTACATACAGACGTACAGACAGACGTACAGACAGACGTACAGACAGACGTACAGACAGACGTACAGACAGATGTACAGACAGACGTACAGACAGACGTACAGACAGACGTACAGACAGACGTACAGACGTACAGACAGACAGACAGACGTACAGACGTACAGACAGACAGACGTACAGACAGACAGACGTACAGACAGACAGACAGACAGACAGACAGACAGACAGACAGACGTACAGACAGACGTACAGACAGACAGACAGACAGACAGACAGACAGACAGACAGACAGACAGACAGACAGACGTACAGACAGACGTACAGACGTACAGACGTACAGACAGACAGACAAACAGACAGACAGACAGACAGACAGACAGACGTACAGACAGACGTACAGACAGACAGACAGACAGACAGACGTACAGACAGACAGACGTACAGACAGACAGACGTACAGACAGACGTACAGACGTACAGACAGACAGACAGACAGACAGACAGACAGACAGACAGACAGACGTACAGACAGACGTACAGACAGACAGACAGACAGACAGACGTACAGACAGACAGACGTACAGACGTACAGACAGACAGACAGACGTACAGACAGACAGACAGACAGACAGACAGACAGACAGACAGACAGACATTTTAAAAACTTGTCCAGGTCGACTTTTAAGGTCCAGTGACTGTGCTGCCTCTCTAAACAGTTATATGCAGTGTCGAAAGCGACGCTAAAAAATGTCGGAGAGTGTTTGCCACGGAGCGACAGGTGGCAACGGGAGCGAGTTAGTTACGATGCCGTTGGCTGTCGTGTCAGGCTTCACCTCGGTCAGACGTTCGGTCGATCGGACAGACAAATGGGTAACCCTGGGGGCTCCCGCCCCCTTCAGAGGGGGCTCTGCCAAAAAGTCCCCACGCCCCACCCACCCCAACACACACGCAGCCCACCACCCAGCCCAACATTTACTATCGCCACAATGATTCTAACCCCAACACATACACACATACACACATACAAGGCCCAGGGCTAATTATATTGACTAGTTGGACCCAACCAAAGTCAACCAGTCTTCGCCTGCCATCAAAACTAGCCCCCCCAAAGTAATGATAACGCCTGGTGGGGCGTGGTATTAAGGGAGTACTGTCTTAGAGCGGTAGGAAGTGGGCTGCTACTTTACCTGGGCAAAGCTGCCATTGCGGTTGACAGCAACCGCAAACACTAAAGCGCGCCCGTAGGGATTTGAACCCCGCACCTTCTTGTTTCGTCGTGCTCTACCATTGAGCCAGTCATCAAAATGGGATATGGGATGTTACCTCTCTACTTATGTTAATCTTGCAATCCCCGTTCAAGCAAGGGACCATAGCTTGTTTTTCCCGCTACGAGCAGCAGCTTCTAGGCAGCCCCCCTAGCTTGCTATTTAGGTAAACCTGATATCCCCATTTCGACGAATGGCTCAATGGCAGAGCTCCTTGAACGACGTAGGTGCCTGGTTCGAATCCCCACGGGTGCGCTTAAGTGTTCGCGGTCGCTGTCAACCGCCATCATAGCTTTGTGCAGGTAAAGTAGCAGCCCATTCCCTACCGCCGTAAGACGGGGCTCCCTTAATACCACGCCCCACCAGGCGATATCATTACTTTTGGGGGGCTGGATTTGATGGCCAGCGAAGACTTGTCCGCTGTTGTTGGGTCCTACTAGTCAATTGACTTTGATATTGAAATTGTTATATCCGTGTTATACAGTTACTCACAGGACGTGATGTTAAGGACGCAACAGCGTAAGCAACTGGTCAATATAATTAGCCCTGGACCAAGAGACGGTTGGGTTCGGTTGAGACATTTACCATACATTGCTAGTTCGTCCCAAGAGTTTGCATATGGTTAGATATGGCTTAAACCAAACTGTAGCCAAGAGGACATGAGTAGAAGACAAGTTTGAATTTATTGAGAAAGGGTTGGGTGAGCTGAGCCCTAGGGGTTCCACTCCGAGCAGGTACTTGGGCAATATGCATGTATGTGTTGGACATGCATGTATGTGATGGGTGAGAATCATCGCTGTGATGGTAAATGTTGGGCTGGTTGGTAGAATATCACAGGAGCCTTCAAGGGTGGTATCTATATGGCGGTATTGCTACTGATCTTGCCATTGGATCAGATATTGCCATTGGACCAGATATTGATTTTGAATCAGATATTGATATTTAATCAGATTTTGATTTTGTATCAGATATTGATATTAAATCAGATATTGCCATTGTATCAGATATTGATATTGTATCAGATATTAATATTGGATCAGATATTGCTATTGGATCAGATATTGATGTTGTATCAGATACTGATATTGTATAAGATATTGTACTGGGGGCGTTCCATTCCATGACAAACCTTAACAGGCAGAGCAGCATTTGACTTACGAATCGTAGCGAGTCATATCATACCAACTTACCTTCACCCAATGAGTTAAGCTGTGCTACATTAAATTACGAGTAAAATTAGTTAAATTAGTTAAATAACGAGTCCTAGCGAGTCATTTCATACCAACTTACCTTCACCCAATGACCCAAGCTGTGCTGAGTAAAATTACGAGTATAATTTGTTAAATAAGTTAAGTAACGAATCGTAGCGAGTGATATCATACCAACTTACCTCCATTCAATGACCCAAGCTGTGCTACGTTAAATTACGAGTATAATTAGTTAAATTAGTTAAATTACGAGTCGTAGGCAGTCATGTCATACCAACTTACCTTCATTCAATGACCCAAGCTGTGCGAAGTTAAATTACGAGTATAATTAGTTAAATAAGTTCAATAACGAGTTGTAGCGAGTCATATCATACCAACTTACCTTCACCCAAGCCCCTTTCAGTGATAAACAGTGGTCTAGTGGTAGACCGGATCGCTTGAGGATGAAGAGTCGGGGGTTCGACTCCCCCTTGGGTCGCTCTTAGCGTTGCAGGTCGTTGTCAACCGCGATGGTAGCTTGTCCAGTTGAGGCAGGAGACCGCTCCCCACCCGCGTACGACGGGCTCCCTTAACACCACGCCCCACCAGGCCTTATCATTACCTTCACCCAGTAATGAGTTAAGCTGCAAGCTGCTAACGAATTTAACAGACACGGCTGAACAGCGGTATACAAACGAATCCTGTCACTTACCATCACCCAATGATTTAAGCTGCGCATATTGTGTGGCTATAGGCAAAATGTGCAAACCACGTCATAAACTAACTAACGAATTGAACTGACACGACTAAACAGCGGTAGACAGCGGTATACACACGAATCCTGTCACTCACCTTTACCCAATGAATTAAGCTGCGCATGTGGTGATGCTGCAGGCAAAATGTGCAACGCACGTCATAAACTAACTATTTACGAATTGAACAGACACGACTAAACAGCGGTAGACAGCGGTATACACACGAATCCTGTCACTTACCTTTACCCAATGAATTCAGCTGCGCATGTGGTGATGCTGCAGGCAAAATGTGCTACGCACGTCATAAACTAACTATTTACGAATTGAACAGACACGACTAAACAGCGGTAGACAGCGGTATACACACGAATCCTGTCACTTACCTTTACCCAATGAATTCAGCTGCGATTGTTGTTGCTGGCTGCAGGCGAAATGCACAAACCACGTCATAAACTAATTAACGAATTTAACGGACATGACTAAACAGCGGTAGACACACAAATCCTGTCACTTACCTTCACCCAATGAATTAAGCTGCGATTGTTGTTGCTGGCTGCAGGCGAAATGCACAAACCACGTCATAAACTAACTAACGAATTTAACGGACATGACTAAACAGCGGTAGACACACGAATCCTGTCACTTACCTTCACCCAATGAGTTCAGCTGCGCATGTTGTTTCTGGCTGCATGCGAAATGCGCAAACCAAATCATACACAAACCAATTACGTTTTTAAACTGACACGACTGGGCAGCTGTAGACACACAAATCCTGTCACTCACCTTCACCCAATGAGTTAAGCTGCGCATATTCCGTGGCTGCATGCGAAATGCGCAAACCACATCATATGCCTTCCTCATTCGAATGAACTCATCAGGACTACCACCTGTGGCAGTCAAGATGTTGGATTGGCTTGATTGGATTGGGTTAGATTGGATTGGATGTATTGGGATGGATTGGATTGGATTGGATTGGATGGGATTGGATGGGATTGGATGGGATGGGATGGGATGGGATGGGATGGGATGGGATGGGATGGGATGGGATGGGATGGTATGGTATGGTATGGTATGGTATGGTATGGTATGGTATGGTATGGTATGGTATGGTATGGGGTGGGATGGGGTCGGATGGGATGGGATGGGATGGTATGGGATGGGATGGGATGGGATGGGATGCGATGGGACGGGATGGGATGGGATGGGATGGGATGGGATGGGATGGGATGGGATGGGATGGGATGGGATGGGATGGGATGTATTGGATTAATTTGATTGATTGGATTTGGTTGGATTGGATCGTTTGGATTGACTGGATTGATTGCATTGATTGGATTTATTGGATAGATAGGATTGATTTTCAAGATGTATGAGTTGGATTGGATTGGATGGATAGGGTTGATTGGGTTGATTGGATTGATTGGATTGATTGGATTGATTGATTGGATTGATTGGCTTGATTGGATTGATAGGATTAATTGTCAATATGTATAAGTTGGATTGGATGGATTGGATGGATTGGATGGATTGGATGGATTGGATGGATTGGAAGGATTGGATGGATTGGATGGATTGGACAGATTGGACGGATTGGACGGATTGGACGGATTGGACGGATTGGACGGATTGGACGGATTGGACGGATTGGACGGATTGGATGGATTGGATGGATTGGATGGATTGGATGGATTGGATGGATTGGATGGATTGGATGGATTGGACGGATTGGATGGATTGGATGGATTGGATTGTAGAGGAATGTAGAGGAATGTATAGACCATAGGCATATCGGACAGGCAACTCAAGATGTCAAGATACAGGTACAATCCTAGGAAACCCCTTCCAGTGATATACATTGGTCTAGTGGTAGACCAAATCACTTTGAGGATGAAGAGTCGGGGCTTCGATTCCCCCTTCGGTCGCTCTTGGCGTTGCAGGTCGTTGTCAACCGCGATGGTAGCTTGTCCAGTTGAGGTAGAAGACCGCTCCCTACCCGCTTACGACGGCTTCTCTTAACACCACGCCCCACCAGGCGTTGTCATAACCTTGTACAATCCTAGTTACATATACCAGAGATATAGACTAGTAGGGATCGGCATATCATATGATGTTGTACAAAGGCAAGTATGATATCATATGATATCATACAAACTGCATCTCGTATAGTATGACATTGAATCATTAACAGTCAGAGTATGACATTGAGTCATTCACAGTCACAGTATGACATTGAGTCATTCACAGTCAAAGTATGACATGGTGTCATTCACAGTCACAGTATGACATGAGTCATTCACTGTCACAGTATGACATTGAGTCATTCACATAGTGGCCTTGAGTGCCCCTGTCTGGAGCCTGCAGGTCTCAGTACCACATGCCCAGTTGGGGTGACGCCCCCTGTAGTGGCGACGCCGCCTACTGCACCTCAAGCAGCAGTACCTTCTGTACTGCTGGGCCACTCCCTTCATAGTAGCAGATCTGTCTTGCTACCCATCTTTCTATAAGCTGTAAGCTATGGTGATCGCCTGAGTCCCTGCAGTCCCTGCGTGAAACTAAAGCATCACATGATTTTGTGTATAAATGGTAACTTATGCCTAGTCAGACTGCCGGCATCACGTGATATCATATCCTATCATATTGCCGTTCCCTCATTGAACAACACTGCATCCCACCTTCAGTCATTGAACAACACTGCATCCCACCTTTGTCTGGATGTAGCTTCCTTGCAGCTTTCATGTACTTGCATCGAATAGCATCCGTACTTGCGTCCAAGTCAACTGATAGAAGTACGTGTGCGTCCAACAACTCTGATGGTGCTTCTTCTGCCACATCAATCCCGGTTTGCAGATTAGGGTTCCAGCTTCTGTGGCGGAGTCTTTCAGATGGGCGACCATGCATCATTCGCGTTTGGATCAGGGTCGTTCAGGACGCAGCGTCCTCCGTCGCAGACGCAACGTCGAAGAGTCCGTTGCGTCGCAGGACGCAACGTGGGTAGGGTCTGTTGACCAGAAGGAAGGGTCCGTTGCGTCGCAAGACGCAGGCTTTACAATTGGTTGCGTCTCAGGCAGCAGAGCTGGGGGTCCTCCTGAATTATCCTGCATGCATCATTCGCGTTTGGATCTGAAAGACGAAGAGCGAGAAGAAGATAACGAATATTAAGAACAAATATGACATGGCTTTTCAGCTAACTCTTGGCTGCTCACCGCTTGCCAATTATGGTATTACAAGTTTGGGATCTGCTTCAGGAGGATGATTGTGCCGTTATTATAGCCGCTTTTGAAGGTCCCTAAACATCGAGATACGTTACTACTGGCCATGGGACCATGCATCATTCGCGTTTGGCTCTGTAAGGCGAAGAATGAGACGAATAAGAAGACATTCGGGAATAATTGTTATATGGCTTTTCAGCCAACTTTGGGCCGCTCATCCCCTGCTGCTCATAGTATTGCAAGTTACTCTGTTTTTCAAGAAGACGAGTGTGGCGCACAATGATAGCAATTCAGCGGATCATTTGGGAATCGTTTTTTCGACAAAAGAAGTCGTAGTTCGCACCTCAGATGTGGCCAGGAATACCGAGAATTCTGATAATTCTAGGGGAATTGGTGTAAATTGTGCGTGAAAAAGTCTAGGTCCGTACTCGGTAGTATGACCTACGACCTCTATCCCCAGACTATCCGCTGACTGGCTATAAGCTGCTTTTGCAGGTCCCTAAACAGCGAGACACTGTGCTGGTGTGCTAATGGATATCGTACGTGCATTTTGAAATGCTTGGAGTAGGTGCCAACAACTACTATGTCACCAAGCATGTCCTTTTTGGGGCTAGGCCTGGGTGGCCAATGGCAATTTGGCTGGGGCTAAACTCGGTAGGATAAACAGAGCAAGGTTTGTTGATTTGAAACGGCTTTCTCTATGAGTTCGACACGGCTTGATTTTTGATTTGGGGACAAAGGATTTTCACCCCCCATGGATGGGCTTCCTTTCAAGATGGGTCTCCTCGATGAGATTGTGGCATCCAAGAAAGCTACCGGCTTTGGACTGGGTGGAGCAGCTTAGTGGGTTGGTTGCCGGCAGAGGGGTTGCGGGTCGGTTGCGTTCCAGGCTATGGAATTGGGGAGGGGGGAAGTTAGTCCGGGGGCTCTTGGTCCGGGGGCTATCTGACAGGGATATCAGCAAATCAGATCTCCTGTTCGAACGCAAGTGGCGCACCGTTTGAATTGAAGCACGCAGTTCAAGGGGGGAAGCTGCCTGCCTCGGACATCGCCTCGTTCCCTTTCGAATTTCAATTTTCTGCCCACACCAACTCTCTTTCCATAGCGTTATCCCTTGCCATGCGCCCCCTCCTCCCTTCTTCCCTCCTACCATTTTGATCGGACGGCGAAACTGTCCCTTCTGTCAACCACGCGCGCCCACGTCCCGCCATCATCAACATCATGCCAGCCAGCTCGTAATATTAGCAGCATGCAGCAATTAGGCTACACTAATGATTTAAATTAGCTAGTATCCGAGCTAGCCACTCGGATGCAAGATGCAAAGTTGCGGGAAATTATTTCTTCAGCTCGTGCACGCGCAGCAGCAGGATTTCCGAGATAAGTGGTAAGAGGCCGGGTGTCGCTCAGCTGACGTGCGATGTCCGAGGCAGGCAGCTTCCCCCCTTGAACAGCGTGCTTCAATTCAAACGGTGCGCCACGTGCGTTCGAACAGGAGATCTGATTTGCTGATATCCCTGTCAGATAGCCCCCGGACTAACTTCCCCCCTCCTGGAATTGGTTGCTTCTCAGGACGCAGTGCTGGGCGGTGCTGGGTCCTCCTGGACAACCCTCCGCGGAGGCCTCCGTGGGACGACCCCGGGGACGACGGGAGGGGCGACCCCCCTCTTGAGTCGGACTCGGCCGCTGCACTTAATTTGGCTGATGATTTTTGTCTGGGAGGGGGGCAAGGAAAAATATCTTGGCCCCAGGGTGTGTGGGTGGGGCCCGGGTGTGGGGTGGGAGGGTCAGGGGGTGAAATAACAACTCCCGTACATGCTGTCTTAAAACTCTTTTCTTCTTGATGCAGCTTATTTCCTCATCTGCCAAACTTTGTGCACGTATTGTTTATTGGCCCTTATTGGTGCCTTCGCCTATCTCTTTTCCCCACCAACAATTTGTGCGTTTCATAGTTTTACTTCCAGCTGCGGGCCTGGGGACGCAGAACTGTTGTTTACATTTCGAAGCTTAATTGGAAGTAGCGGCAGCTAGGGATCCAAAGCTTAATTGTTCGTGGCGGCAGGCTAGGGAATGAAGCTTAACTGTACGTGGCGGCAGGCTAGGGATCCAAAGAGTCCCTCAAAACAACCCTAAGCGCCTGAGCCAATATACCAGTTGTTTCCTTTATGACGACAAATGTGTCAGTTAATCCAGATGCACATGCAGCGATACATAGATAAATCTAGGAGGAATACAAGAGGGCCGGCCCGTGTATGTTGTTACATTTCAGGGGTAGCCAAATAGGCAATAGTGACTTGCTCAACCAGCCTATGTTGGAGGCTGCAACCGTGCCCACATACTGCGCCAGGGGGGGTGGGGTGGAGCTGCTTACAGCAGATCGGCAACGTTGGAGGGCAGCTCCTCAACCACGGTGTTGTAGAACCTCTGGATGTCCTGGAGCATGCGCTTGTCCTCCTGCTCATACGAAGGGTGGAGGTGGTGCGAGGGGGGTCAGGTGGAGGGGGGGGGGGGGGGGGGGTGATTGATGGTGAGGGGGGTGGTGGGGGGGGGGGGGGGGGGCGAGGGGGGGGTCAGGTGGAGGGGGTGAATGATGGTGGTGGTGGTGGTGGACAGGGTTCTTCAAGGGGGCTTACAAATCTATCTCATGAGCCAAAATATACAGTTCCAACGTAGCAGACCCTCCAAAATCTGCATTGAGTCAAGGAACGTGTCGTTATGATAAATAAGTGTATGAAAGCCTACACACGTAGACAACAAAGTTGATGGCATCTCCCTTTCATATTGTTTATATTTTGAAGCCTACATAATATATAGCACTTCAAAAAAAATGGACGACACAAAAAGCAAGTCAGCTTTATGAGTTACACCCACCCACCCATGCCCTGAGCTCCGTCTCGCTTAAGCCCCTGCAATAACACTACTTCTATAAAAAGCTGAAGCTGTCAGAAAATTATCAGCTTGTATATTAAGCTTGCAGTTGTAAGAACATTGTTTTCTCAATTCAACATACCTCGACAATGAATTGGTCGCAAATCCATTGCGTCCGAAACGTCCTGTACGAATTTACACGCAACAAACATGCACAAAACACAAACAGCATGATCTACACAAACATACCCCAACTAGTTGATGGCAACTCATCGGCGTCGGAAACGTCATGTAGGAACATACACGCAACAAACATGCACAAAACACAAACAACATGATCTACACATACATACCCCAACTAGTTGATGGCAACTCATTGGCGTCCGAAACGTCCGGAACAATCGTACACTCAACTAACATACATACACAAAACACATGATCTACACATACACAAAACATACCTCGACAACAAAGTTGATGGCAACTCCTTTGCGTCCAAAACGTCCGGAACGACCAATGCGATGCAGGTAGTTCTCGGGCTGAGTGGGCAGGTCATAGTTGATGACCAGGGAAACCTGGGGGGAGAAATTAAGGGTGAGTGGTTGAGAGGAGAGTGTCGGCGGGAGGGGAGTGTGGTTGGGAGGAGAGTGGTTGGAATAAGTGCAGTCCAAAGATGGTGACCGGGAAGGGGGGGGGGGGCAGATCTGGTGGTATCAAACAAGGGTGGGAGTGGTTAAGCGAGCACACTTGCACATGGGAGGTTGCGAGTAGCCCCGCAAGTTTTTATAACGCGGTAGGTACAATACAGTTTGGGGGTGGTACAGCAGATGATATATATATATATACATATATATATATATATATTGTGCCATAGCAGTCCCTTGGTTTGCCTCTTAGATGTTGATCGGCTTCCCTCCCCCTACCTTCCCCCCCCCCTCTCTCTCTGCGCACTTCACCAACCAGAAAATATACTTAGATCAAATACACCAAAGCAGTCCCATTGCTTGCCTCCTAGATGTTGATCGGCAAGCAGCGGGACTTCTTTGGGATATTTAATCTAAGTAAATTTTCTGGTTGGTGAAATGCGAAGAGAGGGGGGAGGGGAAGGAAATGGTCAAGGTAGGGGAGGGAGGGAAAGGGGGGGGGGGGGGGGGGGGATAATAAAGGGGGAGGCGAGGGAGGGGAGGGGAGGTAGAGGTCAAGAACTCACATATAAACAACGACCATGTTACTACCTAATCCCACTACAGCTAACTGTGATGAATGAATGCAGGAGCTACCTGGATCCGAAGGCATGTCACTGTTACCGGCAGGAGTAATGCTATCGAAGAATAGAACCCATCGTAGGAGACATTGCCAGGTACATGGCCGACATCGTGCCCTTCATAGAATCGCACGACACGCGATTCTTCGACTTCCGTCAGACTAGGCACCCAGATGAGGTACCCCTTGCTATATGAGCAAGGGCTACCTCATCTTTTACATGGCCGATAGAATCGCACGACACCAGATACTACTACCATGGTCAGACTAGGCACCTAGATGAGGTAACAATTGCTATGTGAGCAAGGGCTACCTCATCTAGGTGCCGTACATGGCCGATAGAATCGCACAACGCCAAATTCTACTACCATGGTCAGACTAGGCACCTAGATGAGGTAACAATTGCTATGTGAGCAAGGGCTGGCCGTTAGATTCGCACGACACCAGATTCTATTACCTTGGTCAGACTAGAAACCCAGATGAGGTAGCTCTTGCTATGTGAGCAAGGGCTACCTCATCTCCGTGCCAAATCCGACTGAGGTTATAGAATCGCGTGACGTGCGATTCTACTAAGGGCACAGGAGGAGGAAGGGTTCGCTGATGGGAGGGGAGGGGAGGGGAAGGGAGGGGAAAAGGGAAGGAAAGGGAAAGGAAAGGGAAATGAGAAGGAAAGGGATATGGTGGTGATGGGCAAGGTCTCACCTGCTGTACGTCAATACCGCGAGCCAGCAGATCGGTGGTGATGAGCACACGAGATGATCCAGAGCGGAACTCGCGCATGATGACATCACGGGTGTTCTGCTCCATGTCTCCATGGGTGGCAGACACAGTGTGGTCCCTCTCACGCATCTTCTCAGTCAGCCAGTCAACCTGGGTGGGGGTGGGGGGCAATGAGGGATGGCAGCGGTGAGAAGTGTGTGTATTTGTATGTGTTTTTGTGTGTTTTTGTGTCCTGCTCCATGTCACCATGGGTGGTTGACACAGTGTGGTCCCTCTCACACATCTTCCAAGTCAGCCAGTCAACCTGGGGGGTGGGGGGCAGTGAGGGGTGGCAGCGGTGAGGTGTGTGTGTATTTGTACGTGTTTTTGTGTGTATTTGTATTTGTGTTGTGCTCCATGTCACCATGGGTGAGAGACACAGTGTGGTCCCTCTCACGCATCTTCTCATTCAGCCAGGGTGGGGGTGGGGGTGGGCAGTGAGGGTGGGCGGCAGTGAGATGTTTGTGTGTGTATTTTGATGTGTGTTTGTGTGTGTATTTGAATGTGTGCGTGTGTATTTGTATGTGTGTGTATTTGTATGCATGTGTGTGTTCTGCTCCCTGTCACTATGTGTGGCAGACACGGTGTGGCCTTCTCAGTCAGCCAGTCAACCTCGGGGGGAGGGGGGGGGGGGGGGGGGGGGGGGGGGGGGGGGAGCAAGGAGGGAGTTAATGTGCACTCAATGCAGGGGCAGAGTTTGGGGGGGCAGCTCC
The DNA here is from genome assembly GCA_013435795.1 of Chlamydomonas sp. ICE-L. NCBI lineage: Eukaryota > Viridiplantae > Chlorophyta > Chlorophyceae > Chlamydomonadales > Chlamydomonadaceae > Chlamydomonas > Chlamydomonas sp. ICE-L. The sequence continues at coordinate 14,994 of JACBWV010000053.1, forward strand.
GAACATGTGCTGTCTTGCATTTGCCGAAACATAGGTGGATTTACACATTTAAAACAGTTTTTGAACATGTCTTTCATTGCGGCGGGTGTTAGCGAAGATGACAGACTGGTTGATGGCCAGAGTCTTGTTGAGATCGCACAAGGTCAAATGTGTGTGTGTGTGTGTGTTTGAGTGTGTGCGCGATGAGGAGTGGGGTGGGGGGTGGAGGGGGGGGCAGCGTTTAGACAGGCCATGCGTCCTACCTTGCGCCGGGTGTTGGCGAAGATGACAGACTGGGTGATGGCCAGAGTCTCGTAGAGATCGCACAAGATCGAATGTGTGTGCGTTTTCCTGGGCTCTGCCCAGAAATAGGCGCCATTTGTTGGAGTGCGTGTGCAATGAGAGGGGGGGAGGGGGAGTGGCCAGTGTTTTGACATGGGTCTTACCTTGCGGCGGGTGTTGGCAAAGATGACAGACTGGGTGATGGCCAGAGTCTCGTAGAGATCGCACAAGGTGTCAAGCTTCCACTCCTCCTTGTCAACGTTCACGTAGAACTGCTTGATACCCTCCAGGGTCAGCTCATCACGCTTGACCAGAATGCGGACGGGCTTGTTCATGAACTTGCGAGTGATCTCCAGGGCCTCTGGGGGCAGGGTGGCAGAGAAGACGCCGACCTGGGGGGATGGGGGTGGGGTGGGGTCAACAGGGCGTGAGTGGCGGGGTGTGGTCAACAGGGGGTGGGGAGGGTAGTATGTGTGTGTGTGTGTGGTCAGGGGGGGGGGGGGGGGTCTGGGGGCAGGGTGGCAGAGAGACACAGTGACCCGTACCTGGGGGGATGGGGAGGGTTGGTGGGGTCAACAGTGTGAAAGATGGGGGTCAACAGGGGTGGTGGAGTTGTAGGTATTGGTGGGTGGGTAGTCTGGGTGCAGGTGTGTGGCGCGCGGGACGCCGACCTTGGGGATGGGGGTGGGTGGGGTCAACAGGGGGAGGCGGTGGGGTTAACCAGGGGGTGGGGAGGGTATATGTGTGTGTGTGTGTGTGGGGGGTGGGGGGGGGAGGGGCTCTGGTTCAGGGGTGGCAGACACACCGACCTGAAGGTGGAAGGGGAGTCGAGGGGGGGTAACAGTGGGGGTTGAGAGGGTGGGTGTGGGTGTGGGCATCTTGGGGCATAGTGCTCACTGAACGGGGCAGACTATGTGTGGGGGGGGGGGGGGGGGGGGGAGGGGCATCTGGGGCAGGGTGGCAGAGAGACACCGACCTGCGCGGGTGGGGGAGCGATGGGTGTCACCATGGGGGTGCTGAGCGGGTGGGTGGGTTGTGGGGCCAATCTTGGTACGTGGGGGCAGAGTGCATAGAAGACATCCACCTCAGGTGGGGGGGGGGAGAACCACCCAGGGGGGGACGGGTAAGGGGGGGTCACGGGGTAGGTAGGATAGGGGAGGAGAAGGAGACAGGGGAGGGGGGTCTACAGGTGGTTGACAGGGGGGTGGGGGCGGGGGGGGTGGGGGGTGGGGGGTTGACAGGGGTCGCAGTGGGAGACGGGGGGGTGG
>JACBWV010000060.1:0-65879 GCA_013435795.1 Chlamydomonas sp. ICE-L
CAGGAAAATTATACAAGAGACGTTCCCAGAGTACAACGACATGGTGATAAATGACAAAGTAATGTAACTTATAAACATTAAAAAAATGGTTGAATTTTCATGGGTCCGGTTACAAATACCAATGGATTTAAAACGTGATAAATTGTATGTTGTTTCATCATACACGAAGTCCGTCGTGATTTTTTATGATGGGCTCTTCCCTCCAAAGACACAAAGTGACTGTTCTCCGATTCAAAACCACACCAATCACAACGGACTCGCAAGATCTTTGAACAATCAGATGCCGACATCCCTCATGTACATCAAGTCAGATACCGACCATACCCTCATGTACATCAACAGGATAACGACATCCCTCATGTAAATCATCAGAACAAGAAATCCCTCATGTAGACGCACATTTCGGCGACCCGTTGGTGATGGACGAAATTATGTACGTCGCACTCCCTGTCGGCGAACTAACAGGACAAGTCAAGTGGTTCAATGATCGCTTGGGATACGGCTTTTGCACTGTCATCAACGACAGCGTGCACAAGGGGCGCGATATTTTCGTGCACCACAGCGGCATCCGTCCTCGGACGGCAACTAACGACATGCGGAAAGGAGCATTTATATAAACTTAACGCGTGAACGGTCACAATGGTATGAAGCCGTCGACGTTCTACAGGAATATGCGGAGGCCCGCCATGTGCGACGTAGTTCCAGTGAAGACCCGGTCTCAGATCCAGTACGGATCTCATCAGGTAACATGTACTCTGCATACAAAACTGTTGGTGTTTATAAATGCCATCTACAAAAAAAAATATACCGGAAAACTAGCTGCCAGGACGATAGATATGCAGAACAAAATGAAGTATGCTGGTAAAACCGATGATGTCAAGACCACTTCCAGAAAGGGCTCCGCTTGCAAGACCGTTGTTGGAAAGGGCTCTGCTTGCAAGACCGTTGTTGGAAAGGGCTCTGCTGGTAAGGCCTCTGCTGGAAAGGCCGTTCTGACAAGGTCTTGTGTGGAAGGCCGTTGGTGACCAGGTAGGTGTTGGAAAGGCCGTTTCTAGAAAGGTCTCTGTTGGAAGGGCCGTTGGTGACCAGGTAGGTGTTGGAAAGGCCGTTTCTGGAAAGGTCTCTGTTGGAAAGGCCGTTGGTGACCAGGTAGGTGTTGGAAAGGCCGTTTCTGGAAAGGTCTCTGTTGGAAAGGCCGGTGGTGAACAGGTAGGTGGTGGCAAGGCCGCTGGTGGCAAGGCCGCTGGTGGCAAGGCCGCTGGTGGCAAGGCCGCTGGTGGCAAGGTTTTATCATGTTCAGAAGAGTTAAAACAGCTTCGTGCTGAAGTTAAGGCTTTAAATGCTCGCAAAGCGAAGATCATAGAATCTTACAAAGAGCGCGTAGCTGATATGAAGAAACAGGTTCAGGAACGGTTCAAAGAGTTGGAGGATGGAACCAAACAACAATTGTACAAATCGAATGCCAATCCTGAACAACAGTCAAGTATCATGGACTACTTGAAGGCCGGTTTCTTCACTGCTTTGGGTGTTATAGCTGCTTTTGCAGTTGTGGATCTCATCGCAGGTGCATTTGGAGGTGGAGATAATAGCGGGGGTAACGATGACTCCCCTAAGGAAAACGATGCTGCTGCTGACGATGCTGTTGCTGATGATGAAGAGGACGTGTTTGGGGACAATGATGATGATATATTTGCAGATATTGATAATGATAATGATATTGGAGGATTGTTGGTTTTTTAATGAGGGCGGGGGGAACAATGATTGGGGTGACTTTTAATGCGTATTAAATTTGTAGATTATTCTACACTAAAATACATGTACATGTCATGATTTTGTTTGTGATCATATTTATTACGTTGTTATTTATCTTGATTTTCTCTGCGCAGGTAAAATTTCATTCCAATCCTGTACTTAGACCCGAAATTGTCCAGACATCTGTAGATAGTGCGGCTGCTGGGGACCTTTTGATTAATGAAAAGAACCCTGTACTCCTCACACGCGGCAATGTTTCAGGGATGCAAAAAGTTCGATCTCTTCTCCGTTTCTCATATGTTCGTGCGGGACCTACACAACTGTTATCGTCTGCTAGCGGAGTTACAAATGACGCTAGATACCTTGTGACGTGGACAGAATCTTCATCGGTGCCTGCAGAAGTAGACATTGTTCATCCGCATATGCAGAAAACTCCATTTCAAGTGCGATTGAACGAGGGTGAGGTGCTTGTCCTGCCTCCCAAGTGGAGGTTGGAAATTATAGGGAATTCTGTAAATGTGTACTCTTTGCGATTTTACGACATGTACAGTTTTGTCCGTACGTGGTTCGAAAAATAATACGGGCCATCGTCTCCATTTGTATTGAGACTTTCAAATGTCCCTGTATGTCGTGTCGTCCGGGACTCGTCGTACTTATCAAGATTCGAAGTTTTTTTCAATAATTGTACGCTTCGCATTCGGCTTTCAGAGCTGACCATGAAGTTTGCAAGTCTTTCTCATATGTATTGCATATTTTGAGCGCGGGCTGCCTATCGTAATTTTTCATATCGATGGTGTTGTCTTTCCCGGGCATGGAGATGTACCCTACAGTGCCGTCTGCCGTGTACTGTCGACGACACTTCCGTTCTCCCGAACCATCTTCTTCGAGCGTCCAATAGTCCGGGCATGTCGATACGTTCATGAGTCGACGTGTGTTGAACGCGGTTGCCATCATTTTCTTCATTCTCTTCTCGTACCTCCAGACGGCCAGTAGTGAAACTATTGACAATGAGAAAAGACCAAAGAGGACCGTTGACAAGAAGACCTTGTACTCGGTAACCTGTTCGATATACTTTTTGCTTTTGAACAAGGCCACAACAACAACCGCGAATAGGAGGCAGCATGTGGCGAAAATCAATGTGTTCATGTACAAGTTCTTTGGCTTTTTTTCATCATTCTCATAAACCATAGTTGACCTCCTGCCTCTTTTTTGTATACACTTGTTCTAAAAAAAAATTGGGACACCCTGTACTGTAATTTGAATGATATCCCTTGAACGAATGCCAAAGCATCTAAAAAGCACACCAGTGTACCCAAATGTGCAGCCCATTGGGTAAGCCCTGTGGGTTGTTAACTGAAGGTGAGAGGGGTTGTGGGCTTGCTTTTCACGCTTTTCAGGGAGTTCATGCAGCAGCAAGAAGGGTGTCATGAATTTGTATGCAACAAAAATTGATTCGGTTTTCGCCGGAGAGATGAACAACTACAGTTCCGCCACACACCCCACCCCCTTTCCGGAAGCTAAAACCTAAAATGTTCAAGCAGATGCTTAAGCAGGTCTTTCGGTATTTGAGGCCTACCCCTACTACTTCACAGGTTGTGTACGACTTCTTCGACACCCTCGGCGACCTCACAGGCTTGGAATCATTCGGATACCACGTCTCCACAGGTTCCACGGGCTCCACGGGCTCCTCGGATTTCTTAGGCACCCCCGACGACCACCTCACAGGCTTCGGGTACCACGTCTCCACGGGTGCACCAAATTGAACACCACCATTTTTTTTCAGGTACTGCTCGTCGGTCGGGTGGGGGAGCGAACAAGCAATGCAATTAAATGCAGATCAAGTGGCAGGCCGGATGTATGTTGGAGGTTCCTCCCAATGAAGGAAGTTATTTGCTGAGGTTGCTTGCATGTGGCAGCTTGGTGTTACCGCTGATGTTTCATTTTAGTATTCAGTTGACTGTAGGCAACTGTTGCACCTTTTTCCACGAAACGCGGAAGCGTTCAGGGGCGAAGATGACGAGCCCCGTACCGGACCAGTGACCTGACGAGCTGATGTCGTACTTGGTCTGCTTGATGTCGTCCCAAAAACGCTGCATGTGTTCGTTCAAGTGAATGTCGTTCACTATGAGGAGTCCGTCGAACTTCGCCTCCTCCAGGACCTTGAAGATATCGCGTTCCGATTTGCCCAGGTGGTCAATGTCGAGAATGACGAGGTCTGAGGTTCGCAGGTGGTCAGGGAGATCGCGCATGTAGTTCGGGCCGATCTCAAGACGTACGTTGGGGATGTGGATCGCGGTGGGAACTGACGGGTCTGAAGGTAGGGAAGATATAAGGTCGAAGCTTCGCACAGTCTTCTCGGTCGCTAAGGATAGCGCAGCGGCTGACAAACCTTGAAAGTGCCCGATATCGATGATAGTGGGACGTCGGACGGAACGCGCAACATGTGCGAGTAATCTGTAGTGCTCCTCTCCGGCAGAAAGTTCAAAGAAACTGAAATTGGATGACCACCGACATACTGAGTTCACACTGGAAAGGTCGATCGCGTTCAAATCCGTGGGATCGAGGACGATATCGATGATCTCTGATGCCATTATTATTTATCGTGACCACTTTAAAACCTTGCAGTAAAGTGTGACACACCTTTTTATACTCTAAAAAACTGCAGATCGTTGACACTGTCAGATCGTTGACACAGTCAGATTTCGTGCGGCGTAGCATCGACTTTGTCGAGCTCACCTTGATTCGGACGTGCATTCCACCTGCGACTGTTGACAAGTGGATTGATGTGTTAAGCGTCTCGTGTGAAAAACGGGGCTGTTCACTGTTTTTTGGAGATCGATGACTGATTGTGTGATTATATCTCGTTGGTACTGCGTGAAATACGTAGCATCAATTGAACTTTTGATATTATGTAAAGCCAATATACTGTCCCGTAAGCTTTCTGTCCACGCATCAACACACATTTGCATTATTTCTGGCGTTGTCCTCATACAGTTGGAGACGCAATTTGTGGGACGCCCTACCCTACCTTAAAACCTTACAGTAAAGTGGGACACACTTTTTTATACTCTAAAAAACTGCGGATCGTTGACACTGTCAGGTGGAAACGCTTTGGTGTGAATCGAAAACGACGTGAATTTGTAAGCAAACATGTTGAGACGGACAAGGAAAACGTTTTTACAAATGATGTAAGGTTTACCGTACTCCAGAAAGCGGTTTCAATTTAGTATTCCGTCGAGTGTATCTTCCACACCTTGGCAAAATATCCTGCAATATCGTCTATTACGGCCTCGAATGAAGAGAACTCCCCTGTGACAAACGGAGGAATCTCCAACTCCTTCTCCACATCACATGTGAAAATGTAGAGGCCGGTGTCGGTGTCCACAAACACCTGGTGACTCCAGTAGGCCCGTCTAAACCCCATGACCAATGTGTAGTGGGCGTCATCCCACTCCCTAGAGTACCCCCCTGGTTGGCGGATGAACCAAGTGCGCAGGTACTCCTTGACATCCTCCAAAGTCTTCACGTCATTCTCATAAAATTTATACATCTCAGTTCCTTCGGGTGGCATGGCATCCTGTATTGCCTGAATGACCGGGTGAGTCGGTGGCATCTTGGTGTTACAGTCAGACCGGTCAATAATGTTACAGTATATTGAATCAATTCCAATTCTCTATGTACAACTTGGACAGACGGTCGATTGTTGTAAACATGTTGTACACATTGCTGCCCGTACGTCCATCCTCACACATGCCGCGGCGGCTTGCGCAGACCCCCCGCGCGTCTTGAACACGCACTCCTTTACTCTAATTTCTGGCCACGAAGTTGTTGGTAAAATCCTGAATATCTCTGTTGATATCCTGCTCTGTGGGCGGTTTGGTGACAGTTGTTGATGGCACCACTTTTGAATCGTTGCGCTTGACCATGTTGAAGACTCCTCTACGTCACGGTGTGCAAGTGCTGCAGCATGCCCAGAAGCATCCGCACAACGTGAATGGCATTATCATCGATGCAATGCATTGCACCAAGCAGGTCGCTGCGAACCTATCCTGTCCAGGCTTGGTTTTCAGGTCGAATGCACTGGCTGAGTACGGTTCGTATTTACCGCAGCAACCTCCGAAGCACATACAACATGGGATGCAGCAGATAGCATCCGCCGATAGAAAAGCACAAGCTTTGATAGTGCTTAGACAACTAACATCGTCCACTGAAGACTGTTTCTTGGCATCAGTAGCGATGAAGACTGACATGTTTTCTTCGGTAGAAAAAGTATAAAGTAGCTTTATACCTCCACATTTCTAGAAAGCAACATATTTGCATGAAATCCTATCCTACTTACTTTGGAACATGACAAAAATAGCTATCATTCACCTCCTTCACAAGATTGAACAACTCTTGGCGAATGGTTATGTACCGGGCGGTTGCTTCATGCATTTTCACTAAATCTTTTTCATCTGTATAGGTTGAAGGAGTAAACAAACGAATCCACATGTCATTATCAAACTCCGTAAACTTCTTACACAAAGGGTCGGCTTGTTCACCTGTCCCATCGTGGTAGAATGTATGCGCCATGTTAAAACCTTACAGTAAAGTGGGACACACCTTTTTATACTCTAAAAAACTGCAGATCGTTGCTTTTGGGCAATGTTGGGGTGGTGGGGTTTTCGAGGAACTTCTCTGCGCGTCTGTCTCGGCGAAACGCGAGAGGTCGCTTGAAAGAAAGACTTGGTGGAGTGTAAGCAAGCATCAGTTGTTACTGGAAGCGTTCACATCGCGGTCCCAAGTATTCCCCACTGTAATCTGGCCCAACTTTAAACGTCAGAGTCTTTTTTTCGGAACGCTAACCAACGACTTAAGAAACTGTACTGCTTCTCCTCAGGAGTCATCTTGTTCCCAAGCATTTCCCGCAATGCAGGCGGTGCGTTCAACAACTTCTGAGTTGCCGCCCCCCCCCGCGTGACCTTGACCATGGTGTGATCCAACCCGCCTACTTTGCCTACAACCTTGTCAAACAGAGGTTCAATCATACCGGTTGAGTAGCGCCCCAGACCGCTTGTCTTGAGCTCTGCTGAAGTCAGTGGTCGCATTCCTACCTCGCCCATCGCGCGCACAAGCTCCTTGTAGTCCATGAGGAACTCGGGAATATCCTGTCCGATGCTCTCTACAAACACGTCCACCTGTCTCCCGTACTTGTCCTTGGCGGACGCAGCGGCGTACCGCTTTGTAATCCTCCAGAGAAGCGAGGATCCCCCGGATGAATCTCCAACTGAAGACCTTCCTTCCACGAATTCCCCCACATTTTTACTGGAGAGCGCTTCCGCGATAGCGTCGCCGTCTGGTGAAATGCCTACGAAGGTTCCACCCGGCCTTAGCATCGCGGCTACGTTGCGGCAGAGCCCGGAGAGACGCGCTGGGGACTCGAAGAAGTAATGGATTGCGAACATGCACGTCGCGAGGTCGAACGTGCCCTCCTTAGCGAAGTTCGCCATACTGCGTGCCGTGGCGTCCTCTTCCGTTTTGTCGTTGTTTCCGTGCAGCGCGGCGCTTACGATTAGGCGATCTGATTCAGGAATGGCTACTGATCCCTCCTCCCATTCTTTCCCGGTTTCGTAGATTGGAGTAGTGGCATCGAATGGGAAAAAAAGCATTTCCGGAACAATGGTGTGTTCTTCATTGTTCGCACTCAGCTTGCCCTTGGTCTGAAGAGCGCGTGCGTACGCGCCGTTGACCGGGTCTGTCAGATTGGACGAGAACTTGTCGATTCCAGCCACCTTGGACGCCCCTGCGCGTATCCACTTGTGCAGATCACCGGCCTTGCCCACTCCTAAGTCGAATATGCGCGGCGACGCGCCAGCGAAGCTCGATATCAAGTGCGCTTTCACATAGCTGTGAAACTTGCGCATGACCACCATACCGCCCTCGTCTGTGCGCATGCGCGTGATGAAGTAGACAGACTTGACAAGTTCGGCGCGAGCGGATGCCTCGTCAAGGGTCTCCTCGCCGGTAATGATCGCCTCGTAAACAGGATGCATGATCGTGCGCCACACGTTCATCGCTGTCTCGTAGTTGTTGGCTGTCACACGTCCAGTAGCCGCAGCGGATTCCGTCTTGTCGTAACGGATGCGCTTGGGCACCCAGTTCGCCGGAGAATGGCGAGAGGACTCGTTGCGGTAGGCGAATTCTACCACCATACCGTCGCTGATGAGGTCACCGTTTTCGCACTTCGAGTTCTCGGGGAGAATTGCAGTATGTAACGGAGGCATAGCAGGAGATGCTGCTGATGGCGGTTCCAAGAATGCGAACGGACGCGCCTGGTACCTCGTCTTGGATGGTAGTACCGCCTCTGTGTTTCTCACCTCGGAGGCTGAAGCCTCCAAGAACGAGCGCAGGTCGCGTGTGCCGTCATTTCCACCGACAGCGTCCGTGTTGTACCCAACCAACAGATCAACGCGTTGGCGTATTGGCGCCGTTTCATGATCCGCTAGCCTGGAATCCGCTGAAGTATCAGTAAACTTTACCAAGAAGTCGATGGTGCTGTCTTCTGGTGGCTTCCACTTGAGCACCTCTCGCCACGTTCGGATGCGGGAAAGCGAACTTGGGCGTTTGGCATCGTCGAATGTCCCTCCAACTGGAAGGTCAGCAGGGGTGAAGACCAGGCCGTCGATGTGGTACGGATACAAGTCTGAGTCACGACGCCAGAGGACAGCTGCCGCGTGCTGGAATATTGATGATGTATCGGTATCCTCAACGGAGAACATGAACGTCTTAACGAAGAAATTGTCAGGTAAACCCGCGAGAGCGTTGCGCGCCACCTCCAGTCTACAGGTCTCGTCTTCTTTGGATTTGGATTTTTTCTTTTTCTTCGTGTGAGCAGAAGCATCCACAAGCGGCAGATGTGCGACAGACTTGCCGTTGGCGACGTATACGTCAAACACGGCGAATATAGGTGATGCCGAATCCCCTGTGTGGTGTACGACGTACTCTCCGTCGAGTAGACACTGTCTGTATTCCGTGGAGGCGCTGTATTTGGTAGCGAACGCATGCACACCGAGACGGTCGTCTAGCGTGAAGAGACGTCCTTCGTCATCCACAACCATGAGACGCCGCTCTCCGTCTGCCTTCTCCGTGACAGTGTACTTGTTATCAGTGATGGAAACTGCTCCAGGGATAGCTGACGCACCAGAAAGGAGGTTCGACATGTCCAGCGTTGCTGGTTTCGGGGCGACGAGACCATTCGGACGTCTACTAGGGTTGTTGGGGTGGTGTTGCGCACCGGCGTCGTCACCTAGCGCCAGTAGGCGCCAATACATCTCCATCACGCGATGCTTCTCGCTCAGAGAAAGCGCAACCTCAGAATCGTCGATCACCTTCAAAACGACTGAAAAACATTGCATCAATCCCCGAGCGATGGTATCATTCTCATTGGGGGCGGAGGCACCTGAAATGTCACCAGGCGCCGACGGACTAGATTTCACCAACTCTACCTCGAACTCGTACGTCTCTGCAGCGCCCAATACGTGTTGAGAGAACCACCCAGTGTAGTCCCGTTGCTGCTGATGATACATTCCTTGGTTAGAGTACATTCCTTGGGGAACCGCCGCAAAGCGGACTGCCGTGATGTCGAGCCGGAACATTGGAGTCATCTCGAAACTAAACCGCCGTTTCAAACGGAAGTTTATCACCTCGTACGGACTTGACAGGCCTGCGCTCTCGGTTCTTTCAGTTTCTTCGCGCAGATTAACGCGCATGGAGTACTCGGGAATGGTCACATATCCGATCAGTCGCTTTTCGGTGACCGTGACGGCGGTGGCGTTTGGGCGCCGCCCGAGGAGAGATTCGGCGAACGTCTCCATTGCCGAAATGCGCTCCTTCTCGTCGTCTGAATTAGGGGACAATGTCAGACGCGTCCTAATTTGTTGCGCTCCATCTCGAGGGAAACTCCTCCCAGACCTCACGGACACGTCGAGCGTATCGGACACAGGCATGGCGGGATACCGGGTACGCATGAGATCGATCGCGCGCATGGCGATGCGCCTGTCAGGGACACGATAGTGCTGATGTCTAAGGTGGGTGGACGGATGCACGTAAGATGCCTCAAGTTCCGTTGCATGCCCGCCGCCAGAGGTGGGACGCTTACCGACGAGGGCAGACAAAGCATCCCAAGAGACCTTGTCGATCTTCATGATTGGAAGGTATTGTTGAACGTCATTTACACAAACCCCATTTATACTCTTTTACGGAAATTTTAAATTCCAGTAAAGGTAGTAACAGCATCAGCAGCAGCACAACATGAGCAGCAGCAGCACAGACAATGTGCACCTTCGAATGGTGGGAAACAACTCTGTCATACACACGGAGGCACCCACCTTCGGGATCGTTATGGACCCAGCTATCGCTACTCCAGGAAACGCAGCTCTCGCTCTCAGGCACGGAGACGACGTCTTCTTCACAGCAACCGAGGTCGCAGACGGCAAGCACAGCGCAGTTCTGCGAGCGGGCGATCCTTCGCATCCGGATGTAGGCGCCACCCTTACGCTGGGTGTCCAATCGAACGACGCTCTTCGCATCTCACAGACGGACGTTCTCTTCCGAACCACCGCACACATGCAAAGCAACCTGATCGTGAGAGATAGTCTTGTTGTGCAGAACGGGGCGATAAGCGCTACAAACTTCGACAACCTCGTGGACGACTTCATAACCAACTCCCTCATACTCCCACCGACAGCCAATGCTCTAGCTACCGCGTATGTCACGCTCAGCAATCTCATCGTATCGAGGGTCGCATCCGCATCCACAGGCGGTGCCAACAATGAATCGTATTATGGGTCCATGATCCCCACCTGCTCCGAGACCATGCAAATGGGGTCCATCGCGTGCGCAGACGTCGTCGCAGGATCGCTCATGGCGTACACGTACTGCAACCTTCCTGTGGACTTCAGATGCACGTACATGGACCAACCCCCGTCTGCGTACGCCCTCAACATGGCGCACGTGCAGCTCAGCAACTACGTGCAAACGAAGCTCGCGACTCTGAACACGACCCTATCCGTCATGGAAGGGTATGGTGGAAACACGAGCACTTCCAACAACAGCATCCAACTGCCCTCCGACGGCATGTGGCAGACGGACATGTGGCTCCAGAGCGCAGATGGAACAGACCGCATGTTATTCCACACCGGCGGGGGAACTGAGTTCCCCTCTCAGCGCTACACATGGCGGGCGCAGGAAGTGGGGGCTTCGTTCCTTGACATAGAGCCAGGCGTGGGGATGACGCTTCACGAGGGAAAGCTGTTCGCACCCAGCGTTGACGTCTCAGGCCCGCTAAGCGTCGCAGGGAGCCTGGTGGTGTCGGGACCGGATGTAGACTTCAGACAAGTCGAGTGTCTACGCATCCCGACGGGCAACGTGGAGGCAGGCACGGTGTTCGCTAACCATTACTGCAACCTTCCAACGGCCTCTTCCGTGCAAAGGGGGGTTGTACAAATAGCGGCGTCTAGAAACCAACTTCTCGACACGTACTCCTCGAACGTTGCAGTATCGGCATCCCTCTTTGCCGCAGTCAATTCGAATATTGACATTCGCGTGACCAACGCGACCGTACTGGTAACAGAGGCGTTGTACGCAGCCACGGAGGCGTACCAACGATCGATCAACGACACACTGAGTATCGTGCGAGACTAGTACACGAACGAACCCGTCGAGTGCATCAAGATGACGAATCACGCCTCAAACGCAGGGGACGTCATGAGTCTGATGCTGATCAACGACACAGACAAGAGCGTCAAACTCAATATATACCCTGATGCGGCTGGATCCGAAGCATCGCTTGTGGCTACCAAAGGGTTAATGATACGCGGTTCAACTGCCGCGGAAATAGACATCGGATCGGTAGTTCGCGTGCGCACCGGTCCGGATGCGGCGAGAATCATACCCGAGGGTCCCGAGTTCGCCCTTACACCCGGATTTGAAGCGACGTCCTCGTCAACATATGCACCTGACAGTTGGTCTTCCCCCTACCAAGCGTTTTCTGATACCCCTCTCGCGACAAGCTGGATATCAAAGCTGGGCTCCTACACATCGGACTCTGGTGCGCCAACTAGCAAGTCCGCGTTCACGAACACTCTGTCGCTGGTGGGAGATGCCCCAATATCAGTGCATGGCGAGTGGGTGCAGCTGAATTTCCCTAGCGTGCTTTACGTGCACTCTGTGTTCATCGCATGCTCTTCCATAAACTACATGCCGGACGACTTCGCGATTCTCGGGCTCCCGGAAGGGGATGCCGGTTGGCGCAATCTCTATTTCCGTGCGTCGCAGTCGCCCTTTTTAGGAAGAGGGGAAGGGATGTGGTACACGCTCCCTAGAGGTGCAGGTATCTTGCCTCTCGTCGCTGTAAGGTTGGTGGTAACGCGTATGGCATCTCGTGCCACGCTTCCCGGGGTCTTCTCGACATCCGTGCAGGTGGACCTAGTGCGTTTCCTAGCGTCAGAGTCGGTGCTTGCATCGGACCTTCTATTTTCAGTAGGAGATGAGGTGGCCCCGACACTGAGTGTGTCTCACGCGGGCTCGGTGGGGGTGAGGTTGGTTGGGACGCCATCGGCGGCCTTGCATGTTGGAAACGCGTTAGAGCCTCGCACAGTCGTCCTTTTTGATAATGATCCTTACCTTCCTAACGAGCACGAGTTTCGCGGGTTCGGGATCTCACCTGCGGCACTCACGATGCGTGTAGAGGGTCCCGAGGCCTCCTTCAGTTTTGAGGCGGGCAGATGCCCCTCCAATTCCGATGAGGTGGCGAGCATCTCCGGCTCGGACGGAACGCTCAGCACAGGAGGATCTCTACGTTTTGCTGGAGAATTCAGACACACGTTCTCGCAACACGCCTTTATCATCGATAACGGGGACTTCATGGCTGGCCCTCTGGTAATGCCAGACGCCCACCGGGACACGGTCCTGATCCGCGACTCCAACACTTACGTAACCATAGGAGGTCGTCTATCGTTCGTAAATAACTACGGAAGTAACGTGGACTTGGACTCTGCAAGTAACCTAGACTTGGACTCTGCAAGCAACCTGGACTCCGTGAACAGAGAGGACTCGAACGCGCTTCTGGTACTCGACTGGAACACCGTGAGTTCGCCTTGCGGTCACGGGATGCTGGGTACACCCGAGGTTCCCTGGGCATCCATCGCCGGTAGGGATCAACTGTACCTACAAGACGGTCGTCTCCTCGGCGCCGCCATCTCCGACCTGACCGCAATCACGGCCTGCCATGGGCGGACGTGCATGCGGGGCATAGGTGCCATCACATAGGTTCATCCTCGACGCGATTGGTGAAGGATGAAGCGAGAAGCCTTTTCAATCTTCACTTACCAAGAGAAGTCACGCTCGCGATAGGCGGCGCGGACGCCGTCCTCGGGTACTCCCTTTCTTCCTCGTCATCTCGGCACGTCGTCGTCGACATCCTCGTCGCGGCCAGTGGTGCGATCCGGGTCGCTGTATTGCCTGGAGACATCTGGACGTGGGAGGAGGACCCGAGAACGGAGGCCGCCGTCACCCTCTGGCGAGTGCAGTTGGCGGACAAGTCCCCCTACGTAGAAAGCATGGAGGCCGTACTGGAGGTGGTGGTCGCTGATGACGGAGGGGGCTCCATCATCGAGGGTAGCGAGGGAGGAGGGATCTGGGAGACGGACCCCGATCACCTTGTGCTGATGTTCAAAACAAGAGGAGGGTACTACGGAGAAGGCCAAGTCCGATGGAAGAAAACTGGCGCCGCACACCCGTTTACTCTGATCCCTCCAGCGAACACTTCTCTTCATACAAGCGTCGTTCTCTCTATATCTTTCGATGAGGTCAGTTGGGGGCGCGCTCTCGGTACCGCCTCCGCTGCATACATGGACATCAGGGTTGCCTGTTCGTCCGATTTGTTCGCGTTGAGCATCCAGGCAAGTGGATCCGTTTGGGTCAGAGACTGCGTCAATGCGTCAGATTTGGTGGTCGACGATGTCTCCCTTTCCGGCGACGGAGGCGTCGTATGGGCTGTTTTGCCTGCTGGGGAAATCGATATCGTATGGTCGAGGAAAGTGGGTGCTGCTTTATCCGTCGATTGCCTATTCGACGAAGAAGATGAGTCGCTTATTGTGGCCCTGCATTTCGGTACGTTTTCCACACATTTCGAGATGGTGACGTTTGACCAGTCTTTGTCCTCATCGGTCGTAGCACTTCCCGCGTCCGGGGAGAACGTGGTGATAGCATCCCGGTCCTCCCCGAGGACACCTGGCAACGCGCTCATTTTCAGAGGCATGTGCAACGCCGTGCTCGGAACGTACTCGGAGGTGCGCCTTGCAAGTTCGCTACTCCTGTCGATTCGTGGTGATTCATCCTTTCCTGGGCTAGTGTGGCTTGCGGGATCCGATCAATTGGAGGTACCTGAGAACGCTGTTGCAGTGATCGGTTGCGATAATAACAGTAGTACTTGTACTTCAGCTTGGATGAATGTCATGTCCCTGCACAACTGTTCGTTGGACAGAGCGATCATGGCGGCGGGCATCTCCGATTCTGGGTTGTTCATGTTGATGGTATCTATTAAGGATATTGTAGATCCACGTGCTGTACGGATAGGATGCAGTAGCAGCAGCTACAGCGGCAATCGTTCATTTTCTATCGAACACTTATGTTCCGGTACCAGTGGTGGGGGTGTTCTGGCGTTGCAGCTTCCCGGTCATTCGTCTTCTCTCAAGCTCCCTGGCGCGGCGATGGAGGCGCTTGGTGGCGTGTACCTGTCCGGGAACCGGCAGGTTTTTTCCCCGTCTGTGGGGGGCGCGGGCCTTGTGTTGGCAGCGCCTGACGCGGACGTTGGAATCGTGGCCTCGGGAGATTTCCACCTTCGGAGCACCTTGGGGAGAGTGCGAATTTCCTCTGATATCGTGGCCGAGCGGGACTGTCGCGTGCAGGGAAGTTCTTGTTTCCTGGGTCCCACCTCGTTCGAGGCGCCCTCCGCTTTCAACGAGGAACTTGTCGTGGATGGAGACTTGTTTGTGAACCGGTCGATGTCGGTACGTGGTTCGGTATTTTTAGATGGCCCCGTCTCCATGGCACCTTTGGGTCCACCCGTCCGGCTTTCGGACAACGCGCTAACCGAGGTCGGTCAGATTGTTTTCAGGGATGACGGATGCGGCTTCTCGCTGGTCGGAGGGACTTCTGCGGACGAGGAGGACCCACATCTATTGTTTGAAGGCTTATCGCATCCGGACACAGCCCAGCGGTACTACTGCAGATGGGCGATGTCGGTGGGGGGCAGAGTCTGGTGGACGCGGCGTGGATGTACGCAGACGGTATGGAGACGCGCGACCGCACCGTTAGGACGTTCCTGCGTTTGTCCGAGTCTATAAAGTTGCACGCTGGCCAGAAGTTAAGGGCTAGCGTGGACGCTGGGGGGGTGCTTGTGCTTGCCAACGACGGTGATTCGCGTTTCCCGCTGACCGTCAGTGGAGATGCACCGTCGGACCTCGTGCAGGCGGCGTTTGGATCCTCGATATCGAGGCCGCCTGTAGCTCCGTTGCCGAGTTACACGGGAATGCGTTTGGAGACCGGGGGTGGGGACTTGGTGATTCTAGGTGGCGAGGGGGGTGGCGTGATGCAGGTGTCCGACGTTGGCGTCGCCTTGGATCTGAACCCTGCAGGCGGGCTTGTGCGTGTGAACGGTGTGCCGATTCAGTCCACGTCGGACGGGCGCCAGAAGAAGAATCGCTCGGATCTTTTGGGTACCTCGTCTGCGGACATTTTGCGGAGGCTGCGTCCGTGCACGTACACACACCGTGGCGTGGTGGAGGCGGGGTTCATAGCACAGGAGGTGTTCTGCGAGGTAATGGGCGTTCCTGCTTCCGAACGGATTTTTTATTTTACTGAAATCTTACGATAAATATTGTAAGTTCGTTTTCGCAAATTAATTGGTTTTGCTTTTTTGGTGTATTTTACGAAAATATCTTACAATTTATTTTGTAAGATCGTTTTCGCAAATTGATTGATTTTGCTTTTTTGGTGTATTTTACGAAAATATCTTACAATTTATTATGTAAGATTGTTTTGTTGCATTCCGGAGAAAGAGACTATTCCCTTCAATTTCAATTGTAACATTGATTTGCTCGTTTGGAGAGAGAGAAAGTTCCTTCGAAGTATTCCAATACAAAATCAATTGTAGAGGACAGTCAAGAGGAAGGTGAAAGCTGTTTACAAAGTCTTGAACGCATTGCTCATAATTATTTATCTCACAACTCACAACTCAACATTTCGAAAGTACAACTTAGTACTTATGACAGGCTATCACGTTGTAGAAAGAGGGCCAATGCTAACTTGTTGGGTAACAACAGCGCCTGTACAATCGCTGCACTAGAATCTCCTCCTCCATGCCCCCATCCCCATCTTCCTCCTCCTCCATCTCCTCCTCCTTAGCAATGTCTACATTGTCTCCATCCGATTGCACAGCCTCTGCCTTGGTGTCCTTCTCAATGGATTGGCAGCTTGACCCCTTTGCATGACTCCTTGCTGTGCATTGATTGCCATGCCCAGCACCTTCTCTGGCAGCTTGACCCCTTTGCATGACCTGGCAGCTTGACCCCTTTGCATGACCCCTTGATGTGCATTGATTGACCCCCCTTGCCGGGCCCCCCCTTGCTGCGCATGCATGAAAGACTGTTTTGATAAGTCGGTAAGGCTTTGCTTCATGCCTTGCGCTTTCACCTCTTTTCATGCCTTGCGCTTTCACCTCCTTTCATGCCTTGCGCAAATTGCCTTTCGCATCCTGCATTGCTTTGCTGCGCATCCGCATTAGCACCGGGTGGCCCTGCATGGTCCCGAGTTGCACCTAATTCTCGCACCTTTTGCGCAATGCATTTCACTGCTATGGGAATTCACTTCAGCTCTGTTCTCATGATCTGCTGCTTTGCCTTTCGCTTTCTGCATCGCCTTGCTGCGCATCTGCATTAGCACCGGGTGGTTGTGAATAACCCCCGAGTTGCTTCTAATTCTCGCACCCTTTGCGCAATGCATTTCACTGTCACTGTCCTGCCTAGCACCTTCTCTGGTGGATGCTGGGCAGATAGCCAGGAGCACTGGCGCTCGGAGCACTGGATAGGTCTGCCTACCTGCATGGCGGTTACCCGCCTGCACCTGCCAGACCAGACCAGGACACGCGCCGGGCCAGCACCTGCGCCGGAGTACTGGCGAACAGCTCTGCACCCGCCTGCACCTTCCTGAGGCCTGCCTACCTGCATGATGGTTACCCGCTTGCACCTGCGTCAGAGTAATGGCGGACAGTACTGCATACCCATATGGCATGCATCCTTAGCTACCGTTCCAAGATTTCCATAGCGTCTGGTTTGGTTTTGAATTGCATTGTAGTGGTAGACTGCAATTGTAGCCCAGACTTAGCTGCCTTGTGCCTGTGTTGACCAAGTTACTGCTTGCCAACAGGTTGCCTTGTTTATTGGTTAATCTTTGCCGGGAGTGTGGTTGGGTGTTTATGTTGTGATTGGTACTTTACATGACACTGACATATGGATCAGGTACACCTGCAGTTCTTCTATTTTACTGTGTCCTTGCCCACCTCGGCCACCTACCTATTTACTAGGTTTGTTTTAGTGGCCCAGTACTGCAATAGGTAAAGCAAAGATGTGTAGTTGAGGCCTGCTTGACTTGCATAGCATGACTGATGAAATGTCACAGCCCAGAAGAATTTAGCCCTTTTGCCTGTTCCGTCTAGGCATTCGGTGGATCAAGTTTTCTTTGACAGGTTTTAGGATTGATTTTTTTATGATCGGGAGGACTGTGTGTATTCAGAGTTTGGTTTTCTCAATCATTCGCGCGTTGTGTTTGACAATGCTCTAAGATTTATGATCGGAGGACTGTGGGTATCTGAGTTTGGCTTTTTATCAATATCGCTCGTGGGTTGATGAGCAATGCTCCCTATTATGATCTAAGAGGACTGTGGGCATTCTGAGTTTGATTTTTGTCAATCAATTCGTTCGTTGGATTTGACAATGATCCCGCAGAATGATAGGGGGGGGAGGACTATGTGGTATGTCCGAGTACAAAAAAAAAAAAAATAAAACGGCCGAGACATTGTTTTCTGAATCATTCGCTTCGTTAGGTTTGTCAGTACTCCCGATTATGATCAGCGAGGACTGTGTGTATTGCCGAATGTTTTCCAGTTTCTCATTTCGCTCGTTGGTTTGAACAATTGTCCGATTATGAGGGAGGACCTATGGGTTATTGCGAGCAATGTTTCTGAATCATTCGCCGATGGGTTTGGTCAATGCTCCCGATTATTGATCGGGAGGACTGTGGTATTCCGTAATTTGGTTTTCTCAATCATTCGCTCGTTGGGTTTGTCAATGTTCCCGATTATGATCGGGAGGGTAGGGGTATTTGAGTTTGGTTTTTCCAATCTTTCGCTCGTTAGGATTGACCAATGCCCCGATATGATAGGGAGGGACTATGGGTATTGAACGAAGTACAAAAAAAAAAAAAAAAAAATGCAGAGTACATGTTTTTCTGAATCATTCGCTCGTCTGGGTTGTCAAGTGTCCCGTTATGATCGGGGATGACCTGTGTATATTCCGAATTGTTTTTCTCAATAATTTGCCGGTGGGTTTGACAATGCTCCCGATTATGATCGCGAGGACTATGGGTATGCCGAGCACATTGTTTTATGATCATTCGTCGATGGGTTTGTCAGTGCTTCCGATATGGATCGGGAGGACTGGTGTATTCCAAATTTTGTTTTCTCAATCATTCGCTGTGGGTTTTGACAAAGCTCCCGATTATGATCGGGAGGCCTTGTGTGTATCCGAATTTGGTTTTCTCAATCATTCGCCGTTGGGTTTGTCAATTTGTTCCCGATTATGATGGAGGTCTGTGTGTATTCTGAGTTTGGTTTTTCACAATCTTTCGCTCGTTAGGATTGGACAATGCTACCGATATGATGGGAGGACTATTGGTATGCCGAAAAAAAAAAAAAAATGCCGAGTACATGTTTTCTGAATCATTCGCTCGTTGGGTTTGTCAGTGTTCCCGATTATGATCGGGAGGACTGTGTATATTCCGAATTTGGTTTTCTCAATCATTTGCTCGTTGGGTTTGACAATGCTCCCGATTATGATCGCGAGGACTATGGGTATGCCGAGCACATGTTTTCTGAATCATTCGCTCGATGGGTTTGTCAGTGCTCCCGATTATGATCGGGAGGACTGTGTGTATTCCGAGTTTTGTTTTCTCAATCATTCGCTCGTTGGGTTTGTCAATGCTCCCGATTATGATCGGGAGGACTGTGTGTATTCCGAATTTGGTTTTCTCAATCATTTGCTCGTTGGGTTTGACAATGCTCCCGATTATGATCGGGAGGACTATGGGTATTCTGAGTTTAGTTTTACTCTATATCTGAATCTGATTTTGAATCTGAATCTGAATCTAAATCATTTGCTTTACCAACCTATTTGTCTTCCGCAGGGTCTACAATGACAGTACAGTGGAAGTTAAACTCCAATCGGACGGGAATGTTTTGGGATGCGGCGTCATGGACGAATGGACCAAGGAGCGCCAAGTGCCAATGAACATCGAAGTCGTTGTTGGTGGACCAGACTTCTATGTTACGGCTACGCACGCTCACTGGTTGAGGTTTCACGGCGAATACAGGCATATGTGCGGAGCATTCTGGTCGACACTCACCCTTGCGGAAGTCAAGACAGCCCAGTTGCTTGAAGTCACTAGCATTCGGAGGCCCATGTCAGGAGCTGGGCTATAAGGAGATACCAATTTGAATACGATGACCTTACAAAGTTGTCGGCGATCTGTCCTCTTCGTTGATTGTAGGAAGCTGACCTCGTCGCGCCTTTCCTGACTTCTTCGCGGAGGCTGTAGGAAATGTAAAGAGTGCAGAAGTTACGCAATATCCTATCGAAATTGAAAGCGGCAAGTGCGGTCAGCACACAATGGTTGTTTCAAACGGTGTACATCCCACCGCGTACGTAACATTCGAAATGTACCTGTCAGATTCGAAAATTTAACCTGAGCCACGGTGCAGCAGTACAGTCAGTTCGATTGCTCTCTTACCGGCGTCAGGTGAAGGCCCTTTTGGTGTACATCGAGGTGACGTCCTCCTGTCGCTAGGACCAAACTCCTCGAAATCGCTCATGAGCTTTCCTTCGCATGTCTCAACCCACGCCCTAGTTTCCTCAAGCTCTTTGTCGGCGATAAATTCGCCCTCGCCGACCCTGACAGGCTTGCTGCGCATTGTCAACTACCAACCCAAGAGCCTGAATGTGAACTGGTATCCATGATAGGGCTCCTAACATGGGCATCCGAATGCTAGTGACTTCAAGCAACTGGGCTGTCTTGACTTCCGCAAGGGTGAGTGTCGACCAGAATGCATCTGCTCCGCACATATGCCTGCATTCGCCGCGAAACCTCAACCAATGAGCGTGCGTAGCCGTAACATAGAAGTCTGGTCCACCAACAACGACTTCGATGTTCATTGGCACTTGGCGCTCCTTGGTCCATTCGTCCATGACGCTGCATCCCAAATCCTTCCCGTCCGATTGGAGTTTTACTTCCACGGTACTGTCATTGTAGACCCTGCGAAAGACAAATAGGTTAGTAAAGCAAATGATTGAGATTCAGATTCAGATTCAAAATCAGATTCAGATATAGTGAAAAAACAAACTCAGAATACCCATAGTCCTCCCGATCATAATCGGGAGCATTGTCAAACCCAACGAACGACTGATTGAGAAAAACCAAACTCAGAATACCCACGATCGTCCCGATCATAATCGGGAGCATTGACAAACCCAACGAGCGAATGATTGAGAAACCAAATTCGGAATACACAGAGTCCTCCCGATCATAATCGGGAGCATTGTCAAACTCAACGATCGAATGATTGAGAAAACCAAATTCGGAATACACACATTCCTCCCGATCATAATCGGGAGCTGTGACAAACCCAACGAGCGAATGATTGAGAAAACAAAACTCGGAATACACACAGTCCTCCCGATCATAATCGGGAGCACTGACAAACCCAACGAGCGAATGATTCAGGAAACATGTACTCGGCATTTTTTTTTTTTTTTTTTTTGTACTCGGCATACCCATAGTCCTCCTGATCATAATCGGGAGCATTGTCAAACCCAACGAACGAATGATTGAGAAAAACCAAACTTAGAATACCCACGGTCCTCCCGATCATAATCGGGAGCATTGACAAACCCAACGAGCGAATGATTGAGAAAACCAAATTCGGAATACACAGAGTCCTCCCGATCATAATCGGGAGCATTGTCAAACCCAACGAGCGAATGATTGAGAAAACCAAACTCGGAATACACATAAACTCTTCTTGCACGTATCCGCTGATGCAATGGACAACAAGAAGACTAATCTTCCTCAGTCACACCACTTCTCACATACAAAGAAGACTGCAGGAGGTGATCTTCTAAAGACACGCATCATGTGTGAGTACAAATACAGCGCACGTAGGATATGTCCTCCCGATCATAATCCGGAGCATACACAGTATTTAAAACTTGAAATGATTACTTAACAAAATAATGCTAATATTCTGACTTCATGTTTCCTTCTATGTTAACTCAGGATTATTCTCCCAGGGAAGAGGCTTCATTGGTTATTGGGCTTTGCCATTCTACTCGCAGTCCATCAATCTGACTATATCATGCTTCCAACATTTCTTCAACCGGGTCCTTGAAGAAGAGGGGCAGCTTCCACCGTATTGCTTCTTGCAAATGGACAACGCGGCAAAGGACAACAAGAACGCTTTCATGTTCGCATACTTGTCCTTGCTGGTTGAGATGAACTGGTTTGAGGTGGTGTACGTCCATTTCCTCCCTCCCGGACACACACATAGCAATCTTGACCAAAAGTACTCTGTGATCTCGCAAGGGTTAAAGAACATGGAAGTGCACACCCTGGACCATCTGATGGGCATTGTTGGTAACTTATTCAAGAGAATGGGCCCTTACACAAGGCAAGACGTCGTGACCTCTATAGGGGACTTCTCCGCTGTCCTCCTAGACAACGTTTACAAGTTGTTCGGACATGGCACTAGCACCGTCAAAGGAGTTAATCGCCGTTTACACGCATTCAAGATAACTAAAGGTCCCAAAGGGAGAGTCGGTAAGAATACTTGATATACTGATATTTACAAATTAAATGCTACCGTGCGTGTATGTACTGTCTGCACAATGCTCCCGATTATGCTCGGGAGGAATATGGGTGTGCCATGTCCTCATTGATTTACATGTACAGTCTTCAATAGAAACTAAATGATACAAAGGAAGTTGTACCTAGGACCTAGGATGTATTATCCAAGGGATGCTCCCGAGTATAGTCGGGAGGAATATGGGTGTCCTAAATGATTCACTAATATACAATACATGTTTGCACACCAACAATTGCAGGGGTCTATTACAAGGAGTATGACGAGTCAGGATCTTGGAGAGGACAGTGGGACAATGACGCTGAACCTATTTACGTCCTCCAAGGCTTCCCACTGGTGGACACCATAACAGTATTTAAGGAAGCCCCCAAGATCAAGATTGAAGAGCTCGAGAATATCGAGGCAAACTGGGCGGCTGTCTGGAAGACTATTCATAACGAGAAGCCCGGAGGTGACGTCCTTGCAGGCCACATGGCCGATGGTCCTGTACAAACCGCCGGTGACGACCGTGCAGGACCCGTAGCTGATGTCCGTGTACGACACGCAGCGGAGGACCTTATGGTTCTAGAACCAGCAGCCGATGACCAGCAGCCGATGGATGAACCAGCAGCCGATGGCCCATCCCATGCCCAGTCCTTCAAACATATTGCCGAGATGCTTCGTGAAACTTGGGAAGCCAGCAATAAGTGGTGGACTGATTTCTTCAAAGTTGAGAAGAGTTATTGGAGCACTCAACCAGATGATGCTGTGACTGGGGAGTACCCGAAAGACCAACATTTTGTCGACTTCCCATCGGAGTTGTCAGCAACCAGTCGTGTTCTGACACAGTCTGAGAAATCAATGGCCAAGCGCTTGATAGCAGCATTGGATGACTTGTCCATGGATGTGTCAGACCTTTTACCTGCAAGTAACGAGATTGCCAAGACTATGAAGGTTGCACACACTTTGGAGACTAATATGGAAATGCCAGAGGAGGAGGATGTGTTGTACTTATATTCTTCACAAGGGACGAAGCCGGATAGAAGAATAGCCTACGAGCCCACTACTGATTTGGTTGTTGGTCATGTCGCTGTGGTCAAGGTACAAATGGATGACTCTAGCGGATTGAGAGGATGGGACGTGGTGGAGGTCAAATCACTACCAGTGAATGGAGAAGTGGAATGTGTGTATTTAAAGCCCTTGTACTCTGGGGCTCAGAAGTTGGTGTACACTGAAACACAATACCCAACTTGGCCAGAAGATTGGATGGACCACAAGCTTGTGCCTATTACCTAGCAACATGGACGGGCGATATTCCCATTGACGCATTTCAATTTAGCTGCGAACCCACCAAGGGTATGAAGATCCAGAGAAAGTACCACACAAGCATGCTCCTAGCTTGTCAATCCATTGAGAAGGACACCAGGGCAGAGGCTGTGCAATCGGATGGAGACAATGCAGACATTGCTGAGGAGGAGGAGATGGAGGAGGAGGAAGATGGGGATGGGGACATGGAGGAGGAGAAGGAGGAGGAAGAGGAGGACGAGGAGGGGGGGGGAGGAGGAGGAGTAAGATGTTTGACACATAGCCGTTTTTTACTAAATTAGAAAAATTAAATGAATTATACTTACGATTTTTATTGTAAGATGTAAAAGCTGAATTCTGCCTGCCGCCTTATAACCGTCCGCTTTCCCTTTATTTCTTACAATTATAATTGTAAGACACGAATTGATGTTAACACCTTTTGTTACAAAATATGGCATTTCAACGTTGTAACATTCGCAATCTGTACGTTTCTCCGTCTTTCAAGCTCATTTCAAGCATATTTTGTCAAAATTGACTACAATCTTACGTTTTTTATCGTAAGATTGAATTTGAAAAGCATCAAAAGACCCCCAAAAAGTGATTGTAAGATTGGAAATCCGTTCGGAAGCAGGAACGCCCATTAGGTCCCGGAGATGCGGCACCTCATCTCACTCCCTAGAGACTTTGAGATCGATGACGACAACACGCTTGGCAATGCGCCGGTCGGGTCAGTGGGTTTGAACTATGTGGGCATTATCGCGTACCTAGTGAGCGCGATGCAGGAGCAAGCAAAAAAGATCGAGGACCTCCAGGCGCGGATCTCACACGGCGTTGTTGTCCCCCGACATGAGTCTCGCGAGATTGGAAAGCGATCGACTTGAGGGGCTCAAGCATCTGAATGTGGGATGAATGCTCTTGGGCGTTCATTCGGGGCGGAAAAAAATGTAATGTACCTTACACTCAACGGAATACTAAAATGAAACCGCCACGTGTACGGCACACATTACGGTGTAACCTAATGGTGTAGCAACCCACGGGGCAGTGTAACCTAATGGTGTAGCAACCCACGGGGCAGTGTAACACCAATACGATTTTGAATCAACAAATTGCAGGAGAATATCGTGGTTCTTTTTTAGATCCAGAACGATCCGATTTTTTTTCAAAACGACCTTTAAAGAGAGATGATCAAGTTTTCAGAAGTATCTGTCCGTTCTGAAGTCACTTCTAATATTGTGAACGCCCCCTACCCTCCTCTGTCGGGTATCAGAGCACAGTCAGGCACTTCAGGACTTCCAAGCCTATCTTTCTCTAACGCTCCTGACACCGGGTTGTTCAATCCAAGTGTGGGGACGCTAGGTGTGGTTGCCGGGGGAGCAGAGCTGGTGCGAGTGTCAAACAATGTATCCGTGTTGGCGGATATAGTGGTGTCGTCGAACATTATCCCTGTGAAGAACGCGACGCAGCACATCGGGTCATCCAACATGCACTTCAAGGAGGCCTGGATTGACACGTTGCACATATCCTCGAACACGTTGTACGTGGGAGACACGCTCGTCCTCGGCATTGACGACCAGACCTTGGCCATGAGCGCCGGCCCCGGCCAGGGCATCTCTATCACGACCACCGGCGCTGGCGAGACCTCGCTCGTGTCCGAGGAGGGTGTTAACGTGACCTCGGTCGGCGGCGTCACCATGCATGTCACCGGCATCAACAAGGTTGTAGACATCCAGTCGACTGGCTCAGGCGGCATTGTGCAGCTGGGTGCGACCAAAGAGGTGGTCTTGACCGCGCCCATAACCACGGTCTCTAGCAACCTGACCGTCAACGGAAACAACTTCACGGCGGGAATCCGCGCGAATTCCGGTTCTGCCGGAGCGCCTTCTCTGTCTTTCTCGAATGCGACCGACACCGGTTTGTTCAATCCAAGTGTGGGGACGCTAGGTGTGGTTGCCGGGGGAGCAGAGTTGGTGCGCGTTTCCAACACCGTGAGTGTGATGGGAGATCTCTTGGTGTCCTCGAACATTATTCCTTCCACAAACGCTACGCAGTACATAGGGTCATCGACCATGCACTTCAAGGAGGCGTGGATCGACACGCTGCACATATCCTCGAACACATTGTACATCGGGGACACACCCGTGCTCGGAACGGATGACCAGACAGTGTCCATCCGCGCGGACCCTGGTCAAGGCATCTCGATTACGACCACCGGCGTGGGCGAGACCTCTTTGGTCTCCGAAAGCGGTGTCAACGTGGTGTCCGGCGGAGGAGTGAACATGCAGGTCACCGGACTCAATAAGGTTGTGGACATCCAGTCGAGCGGTGCCGGTGGCACCGTGCAATTCGGTGCGACCAAGGAGGTGGTCATTACCACGCCCCTCACCACGGTCTCAAACAACCTGAACGTGAGCGGAAACCTGACCGTCAACGGGTCCAATTTCACCGTGAACACCCAGACCGTAACTGTAGAGGATAACATTATCTTGCTCAACTCCGGCGAGGTCGGACCCGGTGTCACAAAGGGCGAGGCAGGTATCACCATAGACAGGGGAGACGAGCTGGACTACCAGCTCCTCTTTAGGGAGTCCGACGACAAGTTCGTCATGGGCCCTCAAGGTTTCCTTGTCCCAATCGCCACCGAGACCTTCGCGGCAAACGCTGGTAACATATCTACAGGAGTTCTTGGAGTGACCATGGGCGGCACCGGCGTCTCCGCGAGCACCGGAACCGGGAGCAACGTGTTGAGCGATAATGCTACGATGAGAAACTTGACGACCATAGGAGGAATGATCAGCGGTAACGGTAGCGGACTTACCGCATTGAACGCAAACAACATATCCAGTGGAACATTACCGGTTGTTAGAGGAGGAACGGGGGTCTCCGTCAGTACCGGAACAGGTAGTGTTGTTTTGAGTACTTCTCCGACGTTTACGGGAACAACTAACTTTGCATCTCTAACAACATCTGGGACTTCGACGATAAACGGTGACGTGATCTTCGGAACCGGAGTCAATCTATTTGTAAACCCTAACGATTCCGTGACTGCTCCAGGGTACTCTTGGGATACTGATACAAATACCGGAATGTATCGTGTTGCGGCAGATTCAATAGGGTTTGCTGTAGGAGGGGTAAATAAAGCTACTATAAACAGCACTGGTATAGTAGGTAGCGGAGCTAATATAACTGGTTTAAGTGCTGGCAACATATCCACCGGGATTTTGGCGGTTGCTAGAGGTGGAACGGGGGTCACCCTTAGTACCGGAAGTGGTAGCAATGTGCTCAGTGACAACGCCACGATGAGCAACCTGAACATCGTAGGAGGGATATACCAGAACGGAGTACCATTTAAGGTGGGTGTGGGCTTTGATGACGGAACAGTTGGGTTTCCGTCCATTACATTCAATTCGGATTCAAACACAGGTTTGTACAGACTTGGTGCGAATAAAATTGGGATCAGCACCGGGGGTGTGTCGCGTGTAACTATTTTGGATAACGGAAACGTTGGTTTTGGTACAAACGCACCCGAAGCCAGATTGCATGTTGTAGGCGATGGATATTTCAATGGCAACGTGATCGCTACCAGCAACATCATCGGTTTCAGCACAATGGAGTCCGATTCTAACGTCAAGCACCACTTCGAGCCCATCACGGACGCGCTGGACAAGATCGACGCGATCGGCGCGTACACCTTCGAGTACCGTGGCGACGATAGCCGCAAGAGGCACGCCGGAGTCATCGCGCAGCAGGTGCAACGAGTCCTTCCGGAAGTCGTAGACGTGCACCCGCTTAAGGACACTCTCACGGTCGCTTACGGCAACTTGTCATCGTTGCTTCTGGCGGGAGTCCAGGAACTGCGCGACGAAGTGAACAACCTAAAAGAGGAACTCAAGGAAATCCGTGAATCGCTCGCCCCACAATAATGGAAATTAATGATGATCGCAATTTAAATTAGTATTAACTGTATTAAAAGAAGATGGACGTGGGACATACTCTGTCAATTTCTTATAATGCATTGGAAACCATAACAAACATTTTGCAAATAATACAAACACATTATTTGTATGCGACGTGGTCTTACCATCAACATATGCTGAAGATTGCGCACTCTTCGAGAACGGAGGCACGTCCTATGGAGCTTACGTCGGTGTGCGGGACGTGGTGTCCGGAATTCCCAAACTTCGGGTTAGAGGTGGATTAGGAGGCACAGTACCACATGCAAATATCGTGTACGTCGATGTATACCCGATCCCTGCGGACGATTTGACGCACGAGATAGCATTCGAATTCAGAACAGATCCCACGGAAGGAGTACGTGTCTGGATAGACGGGACTTTGTACGGCGAAGCCACAGGGTCTTTTCACAATGGTATATGGGCGGGTGCTGAACCTGGTTCATTCGGACGGGTTGAATCGAATGTTTCAGTGGGCGAGTCGTCGAACCCTTGGCCAGTTTCAATCACAAAGCCGCTAAGGAGGTACGTTAACCAGCTCGAATGGCTCTCTGCCACGGAGGCCAATCTCGGAACTCCCGACTACGTGTACAGCGGGCCGTCGACGTTCGAGTCATTGATTCTTACCACGGACACCATGTTCTCGATGGATGTTGTCATTCCCACAAACTTTGCTACAAGCTGCATTTTGTTCGACTATGGAGGATCTGTAGACGGTCTCTATATAGGCGTAGTCCGATCTCAGGTGGATGGAAGCACAGTAATGCGTGTGATTGCAAACAACATTTCTACAGTGGACATTTCGGATTTTCCAAAGGACGGTCGTTGGCACAATATAGCATTTAGTTTACAGAAGAAGGATAACGATATTGACACGTCACGTGTGTGGATAGATGGTGTACTTAAAGTTACTAGTACAGGGGAACTTGGGACCTTTCTATCAGGGACAGATGGAGGAGGATTCGGATTGTTTAACAACACCGTGAAGAATATGCAGGACACGACACCATGGCCTTCTAGTTTGCGAACAATTCGCATTTACCTGAACGAGACCGGCTGTCTACCCTTGTTTGGAGCTCTGAGTTTTGCAGACATCGCTCACGAGTACGGGCTTTCGACCACGCAACCAGTCGCGCTAGACAGCTTCTACCAAAATCGACCTGCAATCACCACTGGAATATGGGACACACGTAGATCCGCTCTTGCACGTAAGGCGTTTGTAGGTCGATTGGGGACACCGAACGTTCCATCGGATGGTTCATTGTCCCTCCTTGCATTCAGGGGCGGAAGGAGACAGCCTCCTGCATTGGCGCGCGAGATAGTGACCGTGCCTCCGCAGATGAATGGGTTCGCTGAGGACGTTGCGACAGAGCTTTTCGCTGCATCATTTGCGAATACCACACAAGCGCAGATGGAATCTGACGGATGGATATTCAATACTGATTATGTGTTGACATTTGAAAGTACGTCTGCTTGGGGTTATGGGAGAGGAACGATATTCCTCGCCTCCAGTGATCGATACGCTATCGGGTGTTGGATCAGTATCGTTGACATTATTCGGTTCGTTTTTGGAAGGAGGCGAGTCAGTAACGTTTCGGGTACAAGATGTGTCAAACGGAAATGTAATTACATTCGATAGTAATCTATTTCAAACGACCAGTACGACTTACAAATACGATCTGCGAGATCTAGATTCCAGTGTGGTCGATATTTACAACCCCCAGGGGGTTAAACTCATTGCTATCTTCCAAATGGGTATAAGCGACCGCTATTATCTTGAAAGTTTTAGTGCGTCGAAGATTGAGAACTACGTTTGTGCCGCCAGCACAAACAGAAGCATTGTATTTATCAGCTTGGAATGTGTTCGACCTTAACAATGGTAATGTGTGGCATTCACAGGATAGCGCATACAACATCGGTATCGAACCCAAAGACGGTTCTGCTCGGTCATTACGTGACATGAACGGATTCAATGACGGGATTCTGGGCGAATTCATCTCCTTGCGCATCCCTTGGCCCATCTACTTAACCTCATACGAGATGACTGGCAGCTGCACAGACTGGGTTGTGTACGGGAGCGTGGATGGTAAGTCGTTCGATGTGCTCGACACGCAGATAGGTATCGAGTCTGTGTCTGTAAGTACACAGCGTCTCATCACACCCACTGTAAGTCCAAGCGAAAATGCTTATAACATATTTGTAGTGAAGTTCACGAGGATGGCGAGAGGTTGTTTTAACAGAGGAGAAATGAATGTCATGAATTTCAGCGGCTTCCGTGCATGAATTGTGGAAATGAATGATGCATGCGCAAATCGCTGACTTGGTGTATGCACTCGAATACTTGTAAGTAAGTCCGATATTTCTGAGAAACAACGTTTCGGAGAGCATGACAAATAATGAATGGGACGCTTCGCTGAAATTGTGGAGTGGTGGAGGCAGGGTTCATACAGTCGACGGAATACTAAAATGAAACCGCTTTCTGGAGTCTGTACGGCACACCTTACGGTGTAACCTAATGGTGTAGCAACCCACGGGGCAGTGGAACACCAATACGATTTTGAATCAACAAATTGCAGGATGTTAACGAGAATATCGTGGTTCTTTTTTAGATCACGGCTCTCCATCCTGCAGACTCCGTATCGTTCTTTTGTCGGTACTTTCGAGAGTGTCCATTGAAGGACCAGACATCCGCACTTAAGCGATCGCCTCTTCCCCAGTACCGTGGCCCAAAAGAACACGGGGTCTTTGTTGATGTGCAATGCGTCAGATTGTAATGTACCGTTGAAAATTATTTGAGAACAACTGTATGTTTACTTATTTTCGGAAAGCAAACGAGTCAACTGTTGCTTCCTTTTGGGCTTTGTGAATGTCGCGTGGCCACAACGTACATCCGATCGTCGTCAAATTGAAACTGTACCGTCCCACGATATTTGAATCATGTACCTCACCCTCATCGTATTCGGATCCGGGGAGAATGACTCTGCACAATTTGGGGAACTCGAGATCCCCGTTGGGACATGATACACGAGGTCCGAACCGTAATTGTGACACACCCTCTCCCCATCCATCAGTCAGCTGCCCCTTAACGTAATTCAACAACTTGACATTGTCCACATCCATCCTCGAGGGCCTCCATTCGTCCGGCACTTTGTTTTTCCCAAAAGAAAACAGACCTCCTCCTCCTCCTCGTTTGTGTTTCTTCCGAGTCTTCGAAAAGCTCAAGACGATCTCGACGAACATGAACCCGTTCGCGACAGGTTTTAAACGGGCGTGCTCGAAATCGACCGGCCACATACCCATCGAGTTCAGCAGAGGGACCTCTTCGATCAGATGCTCGAAACCGAACGATTTCCATCGTTTTTTTATGGACGCGATCGCTTCTCTCGGGACGGGGGTGGGTGTGGACAATCCCAGGTTGACGTCGGGACGGTGACATTGCACGTCGTCCAACACGACGGGGAAAGTCAGCGTAATCATTGGCGCACACGATCAGAATCTAAAATACGAAGATGTTAAAAAATCACTGACTTGTTGTCGCGTTTCTCTTACATGCATGCACTCGAAGGTTGCAACAAAATGTCCGGTCCGACTTTTCTGAGAAAAATCCTTTCGGAGAAAAAAACATTTCGGAGAGCATGACAAATAATGAATGGGACGCTTCGCTGAAATTTTCGCCGTGTTCATCATCGTGATCATCATTGTAGGGTACCTCCGCGGATTCTACAGCGAGGTCTTGTTCGTGAGCTCGGACGTCGACGGTCGCGAATACCTGATGCGTCGGCTGCCCGACCGCCAGAACGCGGCGAACCTCATGGCGCGCATCAACTCGAATCTTAACAAGCTGGTTCAGCATCTCGTGGCCAAGTACCCGAAAAACACGGTCGTGCGCCAGCTGTACGATAACTACAACCCAGACGCTCTCTCGGAGGGCGGGGCGGAACTTGGGTACACATCGTACTCTGTAAACAAGGGTGAGAAGATCGTATTGTGTCTGTGTCAGCGTGACCACGAGCTAGTGGAGGAGAACATCCTCATG
Organism: Chlamydomonas sp. ICE-L; assembly: GCA_013435795.1. Taxonomy (NCBI): domain Eukaryota; kingdom Viridiplantae; phylum Chlorophyta; class Chlorophyceae; order Chlamydomonadales; family Chlamydomonadaceae; genus Chlamydomonas; species Chlamydomonas sp. ICE-L. Next base: position 31,250 of record JACBWV010000060.1, read on the forward strand.
TATGTCGCGATCCACGAGCTGGGTCACCTCGGGACGGACGAGGTGGGACACACGCCCAAGTTTTGGTCGAACTTCAAGTGGATCCTGGGCGAGGCGATGTCTATCGGGCTCTACACCAAGGTCGACTTTGACAACGAGCCGAAAAAGTATTGCGGGATCAACATCACCTCATCCATCGTTTGATGGTTTACAGCGTTCTTGTCTACAAAAAATATACATCGAAAAATAATGAGTCATCCGGGGTACGCGCATGCATTGTACACGGTCCTGTGTGTCGCCTTCCTGATCGCGTGGATTTCCGTTTACATATTGAGCTCGAACACAAGCATCAAAGAAGAGTTGACCTTGGAGAACGTAGGGACCACGTACGCCGGTTTAAGGAATGACCTTGGGTTCTCGATGATAGAGTCTCTCATAATGTTAGCGATCGGGGCGACCGTTCTGGCAATACTGCAAGCGTTTGTCTTCCCAACGATCGTAGGAAACGATAACGAGGCCATGTTTTTCTGCGGTTTGAATCTCATGTACCCGCATTTCAAGTTGTGCCTCTCTCACTTCATCCGCAAGATCTATGATGCTTTTATGATCTTGGGGGGGGGGTGCATGCCCATACTAATGTACACAGTCCCAATGGATAAGTTTGTCATCTGCATGCTCTGGAGCAGCCTCTTCATCGTCATTGCGTCTTTCGCAAGTAGCTGATGGAACGGTCGTTGAAGAGCCAGTTCGCAAAGGCGCCCTGGTCGTTGGGGGCGGCGACAGTGTAAAACTGACGGAAGCCGGAATTACGTTTGAACACATCGTGTGGCTCCTGCCATTTATCGCCGTGGAAGAGTTTGTCAACTCGCTTTCGGGACGACGGACGCGTGATGTCGCAAGGGGGACGCGTCCCTCCCACCAGCACTGCGCCCATGTCACCGATTGCAGGATTCATGAATGGGTTCTCTTTCGTGGGCGCGCGACAGAGCCTCGCCGTCTCGGGGTCACGTTCGAGACCCTCGTTGCGCATCATCTCGATCGTGTTCGTTCGCTGGCCAACGTCAAATCGGTGGACCGCGGCGGTCAGCGCACCTGTCAAAACAGGAATTAGCAGCGCCTTTGGGGAGGCACAGAAAATGCACACGGCGATGCCGTAGTATATGGAGAATCTGAACAGTGCGTTCAGCTGCTCTGTGAGGAGCATCCCTGGAAGGGGTACAAAACTGTAGAGTGCTTCCGTCGTGCCCATGAAACTGCGTAGGTCATCGTGCCATATGGTTGTGGTTGCCGCCGCATTGTCGTTCATGTTGACATAGCAACTAAACTGCTTTACATGTACTTGACAAAATTACTTGGGGACCCCATACTTGACGGGGCAGCTCGGGAACTGCTTGGCGATGGCCATGGCGACACTGGCGGTGCTCTGGGGTGTATGGAGAGCCTCGCCAAGTACGACATTTAGTGTATCGGTTTCGGTTTGGCTTAACTCGACTTTCGAGACGCCTGGAATGGCCCTTACCATGTCCATCTTCTCATCCGTCATTGCGTCACACAATGTAATTGAGATAGTGATAGAGGAGGTCATTTTCAGTTCATACAATTGTTTTCAAAATAAAATGGGATTGTTTTTAATCAGTAGTGAGTGTACGCGGCGGCGCCTCCCTATGACGACATTACCGCATCCCCATTCCCAACTTTACGAATGTCTCTAGAATGAATATGAGCATGACGCCTGCTAACACAAACATTGCGAGCTCCATCAACGCTTGTCTAGGCTTCGGGGACGTGTCCATTTGTGGATGAAAGAATCCTTCGACTGGATTTTTACTGCTTTTAGGCAGGCGAGCGGATGTTATTGGGGGGGTGGTGGGCGACTCATTGTATGAATCTGAATCGTTGGCATCGTCATTAGGATGATCATTGTCCGATTCGGAGTCAGGATCATCATTGTCGTATTCGGTATTATTGTATTTAGGATGCTCTTCAATCTTTTCTTCTTCTTCTTCTTCGGCATGAGATTTTCGATACTCTGTGTCTCGTTGGTAAATGTCCATGATGTCGTCGAATGAGGAATTGAACCCCTGTGTGTACATGTCGCACAACGGACTAGGGTTCTTGTCAAAGACGCACGCGTACGACGGCGTCTTTGATTTCGCAATTGATTCCGCATCCTTTTTCTTCTTCTTCGGAAAGCTGCTCGTCGTCTTCTTTGTTTTGTAGTTTTTGGTTCCCGGAGCCCGCTTGTCCGTGAAGACACGGTCGTGGTTGTTGTTACAAACCTCGTTCAGTGGGGCTCCAGTCAATATGTACGCAGACATACAGCTAGGGACATTTGATTGTGGGACACATTTTATTTTGGGGATTTGACCAATTCAAGTTTTGTAACCGATCTTGTCAATACAGATACTGTCTTCAGGAGATTGACACAAAACATTCAAGGCCTGTAAAGACACAGAAGTTACATGATCAAAGTAGCCTGACAAGTCAACGTGTTGGCTTACATCGTGCGCATCAATAATCATTTTCAAAGCGTTCCTGTAATCAAATAATTCTGCTACATCTGGAATTATTGGGCACGCGCAGCGATATTTTTGCTTGAGCAAACTGAACACATTCTCAATAGCGTTGAACTCTGGACTGTAAGGAGGTACAAAGAGCAGCCGTATTCCTACAGAATCGAACGCAGAGATCGTCTATTTTGAATGATGGAACTGGATATTGTCAAGGACAGCGACAGTACCCTGCTTTACATGTAACTCTGATACAAACTGCACAAAGTCGACTTTCTTGCAATTGTGACCAAGGATCTTGTAATGAACGATACCTTTGACAGAAACGGCAGCGATTAGCGTCAATTTGGACATTCGCAATGTCCGAGAAATTTGGATATTTAAACGTTTGCCGCGTTGGCAGTACCCTCTGGGACAAGTGTCACCGATGTAAAAACCCGCCTCATCAATGCTTATCAAATCCGATGTCGGAACGGCCAGATACTCTTTACAAAAACTTTCGACAGAAGATTTGTGGTCATTCATGTGTCGAACAGTTTTGTATGCGCGCTTGCGGGTGTAGCCAAGTCTGCGTGTGTAGCGTCCAAACGTTTTTGGAGACATCTTGATAGAGGACAGAGACGTCACACCCTCTGCAAGCTGAGACATCGTCAAGAATGGATTGGAGTCGATCAGTTTTTTTATAGCAACCTCGATATCTTCGGTAATGACGCTCGCCCGTTTCTTCCGATGATGTTTTATATTGGCTTTGGTGACCCAACGTTGGAGTGACGATTTTGATACTTTGTACAACAGACTAACTTTCCTCAAGCTACGATTATAATATTTGTAGTGAACAACCGCGCGATGTCTTACCTCTGCATCGATCATGATAACGTGCGTGTATTATGGTATAAGGAAATTGTGGTACATGATGATATCAAGACAAGAAAAGAACACTCCCTCCCTCCATCTCGATGGGGGTGGTGACAAACAATGGAGATGACGACGACGATCTGGACATCATGGTGGTCAAGAAGACGCTTAATTCTCTGTGCATGGATGTATCAAGGCAGCAAATCTGCTCAAGGATCCAAAGCATGGTACTCGTAATCAACCACGCAGTTGCAGAGGCATACTTATTCGCAAATTTTCATATCACCAGATGCCTCGATGATGTAGACTTTGACGTGAAGCAGTTGCCGCACCTGGATCGAAACTTTTATTACAGGTGCATCCTTGCTGTCTCGACATCCAACGTTCGAAAGGATACGCTGGGACAAAGCTTGAAGGATAGCATGGTTGCTTTCGACGCTCTCAGGCCTGCAGGCTACTTAAAGGTGGACGTTCGTCAATGGGGACAGGTAATCGCAGACGTCTCAATACAAATGGCGACGATGGCATGCAACAGCGTCTGGGCAAACGTGGACAGGGTTGTAATCAAGTACCTGCGCTTGAAACATCCCTCGTTGAAGAAACATTTCAATAAGATTGTCAAGGCAGTGGTCCAGTATCCTGAGTCGGATATCGACAAAATCATCCCAGCGAGTCTCGTGCATGCGAACCTCATCAAAGACGTTGTCAGACGCCTGAGAGATCTCTTGCCGCTGCCAAGGGGGAAGCAGTTCAACACTCGAGCGCACCTGACAATGAGACTGTTTCATCACGTGCTTACAGAGTTGGGAGCGGATCTAAAGGAGAAAACAACAAAAAAACGCCCCCGTCTGTTCAGTATCCTTCCACGCAAGAGCGGCTTCACCATTTCTTACGTCCCTATATCGTCCATGACACTCATGAAGCTTCTCAGCATGGGCGATTTGCCGCTCGAGAGCTTCCGTGGCGATGGACGTCACGAGAATCATTCCATGTTGTGGAGAAAGTACTTCAATGTCCAAGGACTTGAGACGAAAGGGTCTCGTTTTGACAACCGAATCCTCAGCGACGGCAAGGGGGTCTCCGTCCAAATGAAGCATCAGGCGAGTGAAGATGTCGCTGTAGAAGGAGGAGATAACGCGGGGTATCCCAAAGACGCAAGTATCGAAGACTGCCAGGACGCTTCTCTGCGAGTCGGTGTCGACCCGGGTATGACAGATATCGTCACTGTAGCATCTTCTGCCGGTCGCGTCGAGTCTTTCAGCTCTGCCTGCTTTAGCGAAGCAGCTGGGTACAATACCAGTAATCGTCGCACCAACAAATGGAATGTCGATACGCAAGACCTCGTGAAGTCCATTCCATCGCCGACTACGAGCAGTATGCACGACATGCAGGACCATGTCAGAGGTTACCTCAGCGCTCTCCCGACCCTCCTTCAACACCGAGCCAGCAGAGGTTACCGATCGATGCGATTCTTTCGGTATGTGGGTAAACAGAAGACGATTGAAAAGGTCTGTGATTTGATTGCTCCAAAAGCACAGAAGAAGACGATCGAAGAAAAGGTATGCGATGTGATTGCTCCAAAAGCACAGAAGACCATTGTTGGCTTCGGCAACTGGTCCAACCGGGGCTATGGCATCAGTCGTTCTTGTTCTGGACCCGTGAAAGAGATCAGGAAGTGCCTTTCACGTCGTCAGAATGTTCTGTTCAAAAACGTCGACGAACGCAACACTTCTTGTACCTGCCACGGCTGCTTCCAGAAGCTCATCAACATGAAGGCAGACAGCGTCGTCTGGCGCAGAGTTCAAAACGAGCCCCCCTCCCTCATCAACGGGGCTCCTACAACAACAACAACGATTGAGAAGCAGAAGACGGTGGTGAAGAACGTCAAGGTCCACAAAGTACTGCACTGTCGCAACAGTGTCAAAAGCGCATCATCCAATGTGCGCTGTGGTGCAACCTGGAACCGAGACGTGAACGCTGCCAATAACCTTCTTCTGCTTCTGACGACGTGGATGGACGGGAAAGAGCGACCGGCAACATTTTGTGTGCCCTCATCATCGCCCACCCCAAAAACCACAGTTTCCGGAGAGGCAAATGTGGGCGCTCAACCAACCGACCCACCTGGGTCAGTTAGCAGCTTACAATTGTTATCCTCTGGGCCAGCTTAAATGCTGAAATACGGGATGAAGGACACGAAGGATTGGGACTTTGATACAAAACCTTTAGCTGACCTACCCAATCAATTGGGTTCAAGGGTCACCGGTAAGGGTGTCCCATAAATTCTGTCTCTGACTGTATATGCTTGTTGAATGGCTGGCTATTACATGTTCAAACATAACACTTTTTTTGACACGCGACAAACAGATCTCCATGCGCACTTTTTGACAAAAATATTGTGGTTTGAAGGAAAGAACACATCCGCATGGAGGCTGCGCTTCTCCTTATCGTCGCAGGCGCAGGGTACATGCTTTCAAAGAGACGCAACGAACCGGGAAGGGTGTCGCTAGCTGTCTCCCCGATGACATCATACACGATAAAGAAGAGACCCGGCACATTCCGCAAATCATCATCATCATCATCAATGCCTATCTCGGTTGACGCGTCTGACGCGGAGGCGCGCGACCGACCATCCGTTCACGACCCGTACCACTGCACACGCGTGCAAGATGTCTACGCACACGAAAAGGAGCTCCTCATGCAGAACACATTCAGGTCCTCAATGACTGGCGACCGCATGCCAGCGACGCACGGCAACATGGTCCCTTTCTTCAGAGGGAGCGAGCCTCCAGGATCGGCCACAAACCGAGGACACGAGATGGAGAACTTCGTGGGCGAGAAAGGCTCCCAAGACTTCACATCACTAAGTGGTGGAAAGCGAGAAATTCAGCAACTCTTCAGGCCTACAGAGGCGAGAGTGGACGTCCTGCGTCCGCCTGTAGGCATTGGGGGATCCGAGTACCGCAACGTCGTGCAATTGCCACGCAATCGCGCTAACGAACTCCCTTTCGAACAGGTTCGTGTTCAACCGATCCCGGAGGAAAAGATGCGCGAAATGGGGGGTCTGCACGCGCTAACAGTGGACGACATGCGTCCTCTCACGCGTCCCAAACAGAGCTTGCCTGGACAGATTATCCCCGGGTCGTCCACATCTACTGCTACGAACCGACCTAAGCACCAACCCATCAACACTCAGACGCGCCCCCCTCCTCTCATCCGCGAGCAGAAGACCACCGACGACTTTATGCGCACCGGTGGCGCGGCCGGGTCTCAGCCCGGGTACGACAAGATCCGCATTGTCGACCGGCACACCGAGCGTGAAACGATGCGTTCCGCCGACCTGTACAAGGGTGCAGCTGCCCCTGTGGGCGTGCACCGGATGGAGGACCGAGGAGGGTCCCAACAGAACCTCATCTTTCGAACCCCCCTGGGTGAGATGTCGCGAGGGCCTGCCACGAAGACGGTCAAGAGCGTCACTGACTACGGTCGAAGCGGTATGTCGGCCCCTGGCAACGCGCGAATGGAGACCGGGTCTCGCACGCGCCCTGGAACTCTCACTACGGCCGTCAAGGCGTTGGTCGCGCCTTTGCAGGATGTGCTGCGCACGACGCGTAAGGAGGAGTACCTCGATTCGGCGCCTGTGGTGAACCTTGTAGGATCTCACGGCGTTTCCAAGCTCACGGTGTACGACATGCAGGATGTCGCGCGAACGACGCTCAAGGATGTTCTCCTCGATTCTGCGCCTGTGGTGAACCTTGTAGGATCTCAAGGCGTTCCCAAGCTCATGGTGTACGACTCGCAGGATGTCACGCGAACGACGCGCAAGGATGTTCTCCTCGATTCGGCGCCTGTGGTGAACCTTGTAGGATCTCACGGCGTTCCCAAGCTCACGGTGTACGACTCGCAGGATGTCACACGAACGACGCGCAAGGAGGTGGGTATCCACGACGGACATCAGACTGGCAACTTTGCGGGCGGCTCTGTTTCACGCCGCGGTCCTGTGGTGGATCCTGATTCTGGAGCGCGCCACACGCTTCGCGAGGCGACCGCTGTCAACCCTGACGGTCACCAACGTAATTTGTATGCGAAGAACGTTGGTGGCGTTGTTTACTCGGCTGATGACGCGGCGCCCGATGCGACTCGTAAGGACGTTGCGTTGGATCAGGATCGTGGTGGTGGCTTGCCAACGATGACATCTGGACGCGGAGCTTACAGTGTTTCAGTGTTGGACCCTCCTCGATCGACTATGCGTGAGACGGCCGCTGATTCGGGAACACGGTTCGGTGTGTCTCGGCTTGCAGAGAGTTCTGGTGCGTACATTGTGGCCAAGCCCGACAGTTTAGAGGCGACGATGCGCAGCACGACGACTGACGGGTCTGAGTACTATGGTACTTCTGAGTCTGCTGTGACCGGACCGGTTTCGCGTGCCGACGTCGGTTCGGTGGAGCCCGCGCTGTCTCGTGAGGCGCTTGTGATGACTGGGCGCGAATTTCTGGTTGACAGGAGGGGGGGGTGTGACGCTCCAGCTGGGGCGCTGTTCGGTGCCGGAGTAGCTGAGATGGGTGTTGTTGGAGACGAACGTGGCGGGGACCCTGCTTTGCGTGACGGTGGTTGGCAGAGTAGGTACTTGAATTCTAGTGTCGCTGGGGGAGGTGACATGTTGTTGCCTTACAACACTGTCGAGCCTGATCCTGAGCCGCGGTACACGGTGGACCGTTTGATGGGTGACATAGAGGGCAGACGTGCACAACAAGACCAACAACAATAAAAAATATCGAAGTTTGTATTGTGTTAGCTGTTGTTGTAGCAGTTACGATAAACGCAAGAAAGAGCCCTGAACCCTGGCGCAATAACTTGTTATAAAAAAAATTGAATGCTTGTGGCAAACTCATTAAAGTTCACACAACAGCTCTATCTCTCACAAATGGCACGTATTAAGCAAATCGCTCGTAAGTCCACGTGTAGCAAGGCTCCCAGAAAGCAGCTACCCATAAAGGCGTCGAATTATGATTCAAACGTACCTGCCACAGGTGGCGTGAAGAAACCTAACCGGTACCGCCCCGGCACCGTCGCCCTGCGCGAGATCCGCAAGTACCAGAAGTCTACGGACTTTCTGATTAGAAAGTTGCCTTTCCAGAGGCTTGTGCGAGAGATCGCACAGGACTTCAAGACCGACCTTAGGTTCCTGTCTTCGGCGGTCCTTGCCCTCCAGGAGGCCTCAGAGGCCTACCTTGTTGGCCTCTTTGAGGACTGCAACTTGGCGGCTATCCACGCTAAGAGAGTGACAATAATGCCCAAAGATATTAAGCTAGCAAGACGAATCCGAGGAGAACGTGCCTAGGTTAATTAGTTGTTGTGTACATTTTTTTTGACTTCGTAGCTCCGATGGAGAAGAGCACAAAGGTACTCGTCGTTTTTGGTGATTGGAAAGGTCTGGGGGCGACACCAATCTCTACAGTCGGCGGAACAGTAAAATGAAACATATATCAGATGGAAATAAATGTACGACATCGCCGTTAGAAAATTGGCGTTAAGAATGAATGGGCGCTGACTTATTTACGAAACGATCTGCAGTCTGGATGATTATAAGGTGTGTCCCACTTTATTTGAGAACAACTGTATGTATTAATTACCATGGAAGAGCACAGTAGTGACTTGAAAACAGTAGGTAAGAGGATCGAACATCTAATAAACGAGATGGATTCTTTGCATGAAGCGACAGGCGTGGAGTATTTCAAAGCCCAGGCATTAGCATGGTCCGGATGGGTGTGGATGCTACAAGATATCAAGCGACGAGAGTGGAAGATTACATCCCCTGGGGATGCTCAGGGAATGGATAATGCAAACACACGCACGCAGAGTGATAGGCGAACGGAGGTTGCAACAGTTGACTTGTTTGCTTTCCGAAAATAAGTAAACCTAACAGCGTCCCCGGGGGAGTTGACCCCTATGATACCCCTATGGAGAATTCATTGTCTTTCTTACTACATGTCCCCCAGACCCCCGGATGTGTATAAGAAATTCATAGGTTCTAGGATATACGGGTAGCTTAAATTCAACGGATAGAGAGATAAGATTTACATCACAGGATCACGCACGCACACATACAGGATCGAATGACACATCCATCGACCGAATGCATGCATGCAAGCAAGCAAGAAAGCACGCAAACGCATGACCTAACTTCTTTGGCGGAATTCGAAACCTTCACGCACACGCATGACCTAACTTCTTTGACGGGATTCGAAACCTTAAAACTGACACCTCTGTCATACCTATCTGCGTTGACGCACTTGGACATTTCGGGAAGCGAAGATCTCGAAGACCTGACACCTCTGTCCGGTCTAACTTCGTTGGTTCACTTGGACATCAATCACACCTACGTGTGCGACATATCACCGTTGTCCTTTCTAACTTCATTGATTCACCTGGACATGTCGAGCACCTTCGTGTACGACCTATCACCTCTGTCCGGCCTCACTTCATTGGTTCACCTGAACATGGCGCACATCAACTTGTTAAACAACATATCACCGCTGTCCGGCCTCACTTCGTTGGTTCACCTCGACATTTCGGAAATCGAAGGCAGGCTCGAAGACATATCACATCTGTCCGGTCTCACTTCGTTGGCTTACCTGGACATCAATTACAGCGACGTGGAAGACATATCACATCTGTCCGGCCTCACTGCGTTGGCTCACCTGAACATCAATTACACCAACGTGACCGATATATCAGCTCTGTACGACCTCACTGCGTTGGCTCACCTGAACATGACGCACATCGAAGTGGAAGACATAGCAGATCTGTACTGCCTCAAATCGTTGCTTCACCTCGACATTTCGAACACACTTGTGGAAGACATATCACCACTTTCCAAACTCACTTCGTTGCTTCACATCGACATTTCGAACACACGTGTGGACGACATATCACCACTTTCCAAACTCTCTTCGTTGAAGTACTTGAAAAATGGAGTGTACTTGCCAGCCGCGCATTATTTCTTGTGATCAGAGAACCAGACGATTCTGAAGTTTTTAACACACCCAAGTCAGCGACCATTCTTAACGCCATTTTTCTAACGGCGATGTCGTACATTGATTCATTTTACTGTTCCGCCGAATGTAGTCCTTGGAAAAAAATGGTGCATCGCTGTTAATGCAACTATACCTTGTTCTTCTTCTCAAACAGTTCCTGGACCGCATCAAGGGTCTTGGGTTGAGCAACGCTTTTGGTAGACGCTTCTGAAGGTACATACACCATAAATGTTTTGTCTTTACGGGAGAGCAAGTTTTCGGAATCTTGTTCCGAAATCGATTTTATCATGTCATGATATTTCGCCTTGATGATGACCTCCAAGAAAGTTTCCGCAATTATAGAGTTGAACCGGTAGGTTCCCTTCAAGACAGTTGTCTTATCAGGGCTCATGGCAGATTCTATACCAAGGTTGGTTCTGCAGTCCCTTGCGAAACCATTATTTTTGTTATCTTGGCCTCCAAGACTCTTGTAGAGACCGGTTTTCTTAGAGGTGTTGGGTTGTAAGGTGAACCAGATGCCCTCCATACCTTTGCTTTTCAGAGTTATGTACACGCTGAGGTAAGCCAAAATCGACTTGAGCCAAAGAGCAAACTTAGATGCATCAGCATCAGGAGCAGCATGGGTAGAGGGGGGCTCAGGAGCAGCAAAAGCTGCAGGAACATGAGGAACATCAGCATTGGTAGAGGGATGTGCAGGAGCAGCAGAAGCAGCAGAAGCAACCGGAGTATCACAATCGAATGTATTCAACAACCAATCCATTTCATAATGAGCAGGAGAAGCAGCAGCAGGAACATGAGCAGGAGAAGCAGCAGCAGGAACATGAGCACGGGCAGCATGAGAAGCAGCAGCAGGAGCAGCAGCAGGAACATGAGCAGGAGCAGCAGGAGAAGTAGCAGCAGGAACATGAGTAGGAGAAGCAGCAGCAGGAACATGAGCAGGAGCATCAGAGTTACCAGGGAGGACCTGGTTATCCGACACTTGCACCTCATCATGGTCCCAAAGAAAGCTTTCCGCTTCTGAGGGTCCAACCCGGTATGGGTTTCCATTACTGAAAAGGCTTCCCCAACTTCCCCAACTGAGATGTAGGCTTCCGGGGGGTCCCAAACTGGAATTGCTGTTAAAATCAGACATCGTTGTGGTGAACTTTAGTAACTTGTTGTGATTAACTCGATTTTCATTCAATTTTTTTTACAAAACCCCAATGTGGTGTTTCTTGTTGCCGGTACTTTCGAGAGTGTCCATTGAAGGACCAGCCGCACTTAAGCGATCTCCTCTTCCCCAGTAATGTGTCCCAAAAGAACACGGGGTGTTTGTTGATGTGCAATGCGTCATGTAAGGAGGTGTATCCACGTGGCGCTTTCGATACTCGTTGGTAATGTCGAGTGCCGCCTGTCTCATTGAAGGGGACGTGAGGGTCATGCGGTCGCGTCCTGCTAAGGAGGATGGTGGTGAGGACAATGTTACACTCAGACCGGTCAATAATGACCCTACATGCAAGTCGGCCGTTGAATTTAAGCTACCCGTATATCCTCGAACCTATGAATTTCTTATTACACATCCGGGGGTCCGGGGGACATGTAGTAAGAAAGACAATGAATTCTCCATAGGGGTATCATAGGGGTCAACTCCCCCGGGGCTGCTGTCCTTTACGAACAGGGATTTTCTGTTCGAACTGCCTTCAGGAAGATGCCAGCTGCCCCCACAATGTCTCTGTCGCAGGTGAATTGACAGTTCTTGCAGGTGTATGTCTCTCCACACTTGTTCAAGAAACCGCACATAGGGCATGTCTGACTTGTGTAATGCTCAATGCTCTGTTAGATTTACTTATTTTCAACTGTTGCAACCTTCTTGATTAAATGATTAAAATAGTGAACAAACTGACTACTTTACGTGAATCTCGATGTAATTGTGCTACTTTCTGCAATGATCTCCAGAACATGGTCTTGATTCTGAAAGTCGACCAGCGATCCGTCGTCGTTTTTGAGTGTGATGCCGATACGTCGGATCGATGACAGAGGCGGGTCCCAAGTCTTTGGTGTCCCCATGATGGTCCGTATCCCGCTAGATAGACTTCCACAATGCTCGGACGTGGAAGTGTTCGTGGGATACTCGATCACATCGAATGCGGTGTTCACGTTAGCCTTGGGGCTAACAAGTACTTCAGCGCTCGGCTGCCACATCTCTACGACGATGAAACGTCTGACACTAGTAGGTCAATACGGAACGGGGCCTCGAGTAGCCAGACGTTAGCGTCCGTGTCGAAGGTCGCTGACAAAATCGAATCAGACTCGAATCCTATGAGCCGCGCCGGACATGAGGATTCGTTGCCGAACCAAATACCGAACGCGGCATCCGGACTTGAGAACACGATCCGGCTGTCTACGCCCCTAAAAGACGCAGTGATAGAATGGGATCCTAACTGTGAATTCAAAGCAATAGCGAGAGCTGCACCAGACATGTAATCGCCGCTTTGAAGCGCAAGTGTTTTGGGAGGGTGGGTGCCCACCACGATACCAAAGTCGCTATTTCGATGGCCTGGTAACGTGAAGGCTGCGTTGGGAAGAATAGCTCCTGCAAGATGCACCGACCGGATGTCCCTGATTTCCGTGTCGAGAATTACGGAGTAGTGGTTCGGACTGGGGTAGGTCGAATGGTCACGCGACCGACTATCGATCAAGATCTTGCGTTCGACACGGTACGGAGACGACGACGCATAGCTGCTCCGATCCATTGTTTATTGCATTGTATTTGCCACAAAAGAATAAGCGTAAAGGAACGCAACACAAATGCCTGCGTCATCTAAACCACTCACTCCGTTGAATTTAAGCTACCCGTGTATCCTCGTCCCCGGAATGTTGTCAGAAATATGGGTTTGCAAGAACAATTGCTGTCTGAGCAGGTCGGGTTGTTGTTTGGAATTACTTGACGACTGCTGGTTTTTTTTCCTGCTCGATGAGGTAGCCTTGGATGCTGCTTGGGTCAAAGAGACGTTGGTTGCCTGGAGTCCGGATCGTTATGATCGTGCCATTATCCGCCCACCATTTGTAAACCAACATGATATTCTACAGAATCAATCAATCAACATCAATCAAAAAACCTTTCGAGATCAAACAGGAGGTATCATGAGAGCCGCAGTACACGTCGTACATTTTGGTCCCACTTTATTTGAGAAAAAACTGTGCCTAGTATTTACACATCGACACATATGTCCCTCTTCAACGTCAATTTTGTAAAAAATCTTAAATTGAAATTCGCATGTTTTAGTGATGAGATAGCGGAGGTAGAAGAAGATGTACGACCATCTCCATACAATCAGTCATCCAACAATCTTTCCATTATTCCCGTGTCCGACACATACCACATCGACAACCTGTACCCCATAACGGACCACGTTGAGTTCTGGAACATCTTCGTCGTGGGCAACGACAAGACGTACATCCTTGCGAACGTGAAAGACCCGCACATATTTCTCCCCCATGTAGACAAAATGACCAACGAGAGGGGGAACAGGATTCTGCCCCCTGCTCTAATGAAGATGTTCGACAATATATGGACGAAGACGCTTACAGGAGTCAAACTCCAGTTCTACCTGTTGTGGGGAGGAAAACTGTTCTTTGTGAACACGTACCCCTTTCTCAACGGAAATCAGTTGGTCATAGGCGCGATCATGTTCATGCGCGCATTCGACAATGCGTACATCAAAGATGCTTCCCCCTCGCAATAAGTAATGGACATAATTTGATTTCTACGTCCTCCTACGGTTTCTTCATGCGCCATAGGCGTCCGTCATACTGATAACCGCGCATGCACAAGAACTCGGGGCGTCTGGCTATGTCACGAGAAGACGCGCCGCCGACAACCCAGTCTTCAGGAGGCACGCTGTTAACGTCCGCATCAGGGCGTTTGAACACGACGGGGTCAAACGTGTCCCATCGTCGCTCAGCCAAGCGGTCCACGATGCGTCCGGACTCACATACAGTGGTTGGAATGGAGCAAGCGCGACCCGTTGATCGACCGTCATCAACGTTACGCTCCATGAGGTGGGTGTCACAGAAAGTCGCAGGGGCTTCGTCTATCGTGAACAACCTCCCGGATCGGCGACCGCCGTAGATACCGTGAAATCGAAATAGCGATGCATCCCCACCACCGCGGCGCGTGGTCATACACCCCTCTTGGTGGCGCTGCGCGCAACCGGCGATGATCAAAGGCGTCGGTTCGTGCGCCCCAATGTGCGGCGCAGCAACAAACGTCCGAGGCTGCACAGTAGTACTACCGTTCGCATCATTATCATCATCATCATCATCATTCCATCCAGGGGAAGGGGCGCATGCACCCACGCCGTACCCGTCCCACACGCGCATGTTCGGGAATCGCGAAGCGACATCCTCAGGGTCCCGCATTTTATCCGACGCGAGTAGAACGCTTCTTATGCTCACCAGACCCTGGATCGCAATCAATCTCCGTCACTGTCACTGTCACTTTCACTTCACCTGTCACCGACTAGACACTGGTTCCTAGATGTGTTGTTGGCCATATCGAAGTGACGCCGAGTCACCAAAAGGAACGTCTCGTCATCCGCATTGTAGTCGTCGTCAGAATTCCTGTTTTTTTTGCCATCGTTGCTGGGATCACATTCCTTAGTAGTAGCAGCAGAATCAGCAGCAGCAGTTGCACCGTCGTCTTTCTTTCCGGTGATGTAATCGCGTATGCGGGTATCACAAACAATGTTCCGCTGCCTATCGCGCATACGCAGGTCCGTCAGAGTCATGTCTGCAAGCTTGCGCTCGTCAGAGTCGCGAAGTGCCCGGAAGCATCGGTCGCTTCTCAAACGGTTGGCCGTGTCGTACAAGGGCATTTTGTAGAAACGTACAAAAAATTGTAGGCGCGCAGAACTCCCGTAAAAAAAATCTATGGTATTATTATACAAACTCAATAATCTCACAAAATGGCTGGAGGACTCATGCAGCTCGTCGCTTTCGGTGCACAGGATGTGTACCTCTCATCCAACCCCCAGGTTACCTTCTTCAAGGTCGTGCACCGCAGGCACACATCCTTCGCCATGGAGTCCATTGAACAGGTCTTCAACGGAAGCGCAGACTTCGGACGCAAGGTCACCGCAAACATCTCCCGAAACGGAGACCTTATCCACAAGGCATACCTAAGGGTCGAGCTGCCAGCCATATCCGTCCCAGAGGGAACCGCATTCAGGTGGCTCAACTGGATCGGACACATTCTCATCAAGACCGTCGACATCGACATCGGAGGACAGCGCATCGATCGCCACTACGGAGACTGGATGCACATCTGGAACGAGCTCACCCAGACACCAGGACATCAACTAGGATACGCGTCCATGCTAGGAAACACGCCCGAACTAACCCAGATATACGACAACACCTTCGGAACAGCAGGAAGGGGGGCCATGACCGTGCCATCCAAGACCCTATGGATCCCCCTGGAGTTCTGGTGGTGCAGGAACCCAGGACTCGCCCTGCCACTCATCGCACTGCAGTACCACGAGGTCAAGATCAACCTAGAGTTCAACGACGCCAAGAACTGCTTCTGGGCAGGACGCAACACTGCACTCACAGCGTCCGACCCACCCACCTGGACAACCAACCTGAACCTAGTATCAACACCATCTCTAGCAACAGCTTCACTATTCATCGACTACATCTTCCTGGATACAGACGAGCGACGCAGGTTCGCAAGCGCACCACACGAGTACCTCATAGAGCAGCTGCAGTTCGGGGGAGACGAGTCAACCTCACAGACATCAAACAACTTCAAGCTCAACTTCAACCACCCGTGCAAGGAGATCGTGTGGGTCGTCCAGCCAGACGACAACATCTCAGAGTCCGCGCCATTCGGAAAGCAGTGGTTCAACTACACAGACAAGGTCATGGCATCACCCTCACCAAGCGTTACGGACGCAATGCCAGGAATCGCATCAGGAGGAACATACGGAGTCTACATCCCAGTCGCAGCAGACGGAGGAGAGAACCCAACCGCTAGGGCAAAGCTGTCTCTAAACGGACACGAGCGACTGTCAGAGAGGGACGGAGAGTACTGGAACCTGGTGCAGACGTACCAGCACCACGAAAACGTACCATCGAAGGGAATCAATGTATACTCATTCGCGCTCAAGCCAGAGGAACACCAGCCATCAGGATCTTGCAACATGTCTAGAATTGATAACGCCAACCTAACAATCAACCTAACCACAAACGCAGTCAACCTAAACGGATCACCAAGGTCAGTCAAGGTAAGGATATATGCTATCAATTATAATGTACTTCGCATAATGAGTGGTATGGGTGGGCTCGCCTTCGCATCATAACGGGCATGGGTGTTCAGTCAAACAATTTAATATACTACAACATTCTCAGTATTATTATGGGTTAGTATCATAACGGGTATGGGTTGGTAAACCCCAACAAATTAATATACTACATCTTTATCAGGATACACCCGGAATCCCGTGGTGGTGTCAAGCTGATTATTTATTGAAGTCAACGTTGTTTGGGTGCAAATGGGTGTTCCTGCCTCACGGCGGATTTTGACTGGTTGCGAAACATTGTTGAGCGGAATTAGCTTCGGAATACGAGTGTAAAGATTGACATATAATTATAATTGTCCTGAATTAAGATGGTTTTTACAATCACCGGTGATTTTCGACATGGTCGCATGTTTGGTGTCAATTTACTCTACTCGCATTCCGGAGAAACCTTAGTCGCGCTTTCTGTTCGCAAGGGTCCGCAGAGCAAGATCGCGGATACGTTCATGGTTTTGCTGGACGTTTACGACCCAGCTGTCTTCGGGGACAAGGTCATCATATCCACAAATGGATACGCGAGATGCAATACTGGACGCATTCACGCGATGATCCTCGACGCCGGTGGGTTGACGGTGGACCATATCAACCGCGTCCCATTGGATAACCGTCGCAAAAACCTGCGTGTAGCATCGATTAGCATGCAGAACGGCAACCGTATGTCGTCTGTAGAAATAGACCCCCCGGAGGAGCTGAAGACATACTTCGACGAGATGCCAGCGTTCCTTAGATGGGACAGCAACTATCTCCGATTTGTAAGCGACAAGTACAACATCAATGGTACGAGGGGTGAAAACGTCAGCATCGTGAACAAGTTTCGAGATGCCGCAGTGAAGCTGAAGACGGCGATCATCGAAGACATTGAGTACTCAAGACACCTTGTAACGTTGAACCAGTTGCGTGACGATTACATTCAGATCAACAAGCTTGTACACTCACAGTACCCTGAGCACTTTGATATGTACGACGACAGCGCTGACAAGGTGTACCGGTACACTCCAAAGTTCATCGACCAATGTCTTTCGAAGTTACCGCCTGTAAATTACGGCGATGTCATGCACGGTCCCCTGGCTCTGAGCACCACTTATCGCACTGACGAGTCTTCGAGGGTTTTTTACATGAAACGTGGAGATTACGATGAAAAGGAAATCGTGCTTGACATGGATTTCCTAGAGCACTTTAAGTCCTCTCGCGCCGTGGACGTGGATTCTGGCAGCCCTATCATCCAGGTGGGCGATTCGAAGATAGTGTTGAGGGCGTATGTCTGGACGAACCTGCTCAAGCGTAAGGTCCCTCATGGTTTCAAAGTTGGGATACGCAACGGCAACCCCATGGACGTCCGTGCGTCCAACCTGGTCCTCATTGACGAGGGCGTGCGCCAGCGCCGAAAGACTGTCGTCGAGGGCTTCAATGACGATTTGGTTCGAATGATCGACCCCGATGCCACGGCTTACTCTCGTATCAGTAAGAATGGGGAAATGTACTTTGTGTTTGTGGACTTCACCATTCACCGTGTCATGCCTGCCCTGTGCATGGAGCCTCGCAACGTGAGCGTGCTGCGTCCCAAGATGCTTCTCCGGGAATACGTGTGGAATGGCCTATCGACGTCCGGTGACGGCAGCTCTGGTGTCGTGGTGCCTTTGAATTACGACATGTTCGACGTGCGCACTTCAAACCTGGTCAAGGTGCATGGCCTCTCCTCTTCGAAGAGTTTTTCGGCACCGGCGAGCTCCGACGTGCCTTCAGTGGTCCGCGCCCGCGTTCCGTGGGAGTTCATGCCCTTTGGCCTAAAGTACTGCTTCAACAAGGCTCAGAGCATGGAGGGTTTCAACCAGAGTAAGATGATCGACCCCAAAACCAAGCATTGGTACCTATCCATTAAGGAGGACGCTGGCATTGACTCCGTCAAGGTCGCGAAGATTGAGGAGAGCCTCGGTGCGTGCTACCGAGCCCTGGTCGAGTTCCCTGGTGTCGGGAGGTTTCCGCCTGACTCTCCCCCGATTGACGTGTTCCGTACCGTTCATTCCCGGTACTGCCGGGCGATGCGTACTCTGCGCGAGATGCAGGAATGTGTGCAAGGGGGCACACAGGATGTGTAATGGGTGTTCCTGCCTCCCGGTGGATCTTGACTGGTTTCGGAACCTTGTCTGGTCGGAATCGCAATCGACACACTTGAGTTCTTTCCCGCTACCGATGTTCTTGCACGCGGCTCCGCTGGCATACGTTCAAAAAGAGTATAAATATCGTCAGTTTCTTATTGGGGATTGGATTACTGAATCAAGATGGTTTTCCTCATCACCGGTGATTTTCGACATGGTCGCATGTTCGGTGTCCATTTACTCTACTCATATTCCGGAGAAACCTTCGATGCGCTTTCTGTTCGCAAGGGTGAGCAAAGCAAGACGTTCATGGTTTTGATGGACGATTACTACCCAGCTGTCTTCGGGAACGAGCTCACAATATCCACCAATGGATACGCTAAATGCAATGTTGGGCACATTCACACGATGAACCACGACGCCGGGGTAACAGTGGACCATATCAACCGCATCCCTTTGGACAACCGTCGCAAGAACCTTCGCGTAGCAACCACCATGAGCGTGCAGAACGGCAACCGCGTGTCGTCTGTAGAAATAGACCCCCCGGAGGAGCTGAAGCCATACTTCGACGAGATGCCGGCGTTCCTTCGATGGGACCGCAACTATCTCCGATTTGTAAGCGACAAGTACAACATCAACTGTACGAGGAGTGAGAAAGTCAGCATCGTGAACAAGTTTCGAGATGCCGCAGTGAAGCTGAAGACGGCGATCATCGAAGACATTGAGTACTCACGACACCTTGCAACTCTGAACCAGCTGCGAGACGATTACATTCAGATCAACAAGCTTGTACACTCTCTGTACCCCGAGCACTTTGACATGTACGACGACAGCACCGACAAGGTGTACCGGGGCACTCCCGAGTTCATCGAACAATGCCTTGCGAAGTTACACTCAGACGCAGTATATTGAATCAATTACAATTCTCTATGTACAACTTGGACAGACGGTCGATTGTGGTACACATGTACACATTTCTGACTCTCTCCTGATTGACGTGTTCTGTACCGTCCATTCCCTGTACTGCCGGGCGATGCGTACTCTGCGCGAGATGCAGGAATGTTGCAAAGTCGACCCTGCGGATGTGCTATTCGCAAAAAAAAGAATCGAATGATATACTCGCAACATAACATAATGCCGACCATTTCTCTAGCGTCCCTTAAGAATATGGCCAACCATTACAATGCTGAACCAATATACCATGATAGTGCTACCACCAATGTGGCGAGTGTTCCTGAAGAAGGTTCTCCGGAGCAGGATGAGGCATGTGCTACTGAGGAGAAGGCGAGTGTTCCTGAAGAAGGTTCTCCGGAGCAGGATGAGGCGGGTGTTACTGAGGAGAAGGCGAGTGTTCCTGAAGAAGGTTCTACGGAGCAGGAGGAGGCATGTGCTACTGAGGAGAAGGCGAGTGTTCCTGAAGAAGGTTCTCCGGAGCAGGAGGAGGCATGTGCTACTGAGGAGAAGGCGAGTGTTCCTGAAGAATGTTCTCCGGAGCAGGATGAGGCGGGTGTTACTGAGGAGAAGGCGAGTGTTCCTGAAGAAGGTTCGTTTCAGGAGGAAGAGGCGGGTGGTACTGAGGAGAAGGCGAGTGTTCCTGAAGAATGTTCTCCGGAGCAGGAGGAGGCATGTGATACTGATGAGAAGGCGAGTGTTCCTGAAGAATGTTCTCCGGAGCAGGAGGATGCATGTGCTACTGAGGAGAAGGCGAGTGTTCCTGAAGAAGGTTCGTTTCAGGAGGAAGAGGCGGGTGTTACTGAGGAGAAGGCGAGTGTTCCTGAAGAATGTTCTCCGGAGCAGGAGGAGGCATGTGATACTGATGAGAAGGCGAGTGTTCCTGAAGAATGTTCTCCGGAGCAGGAGGATGCATGTGCTACTGAGGAGAAGGCGAGTGTTCCTGAAGAAGGTTCGTTTCAGGAGGAAGAGGCGGGTGTTACTGAGGAGAAGGCGAGTGTTCCTGAAGAATGTTCTCCGGAGCAGGAGGAGGCATGTGATACTGATGAGAAGGCGAGTGTTCCTGAAGAATGTTCTCAGGAGCTGGAGGCTGTGAGTGACTACACCACCTTTGCGGATTCGCGAGCAAATGGTGGACGTGGACGAGGGCGTGGTCGCATTCCGAGAATTTCTGCGCCCCCTCGTCCTCTTCCTGACCGCATCATGTCTTTGCGCGCCACCCATAGTCACTCAACAAGAGACGTTCCTGAGACGTTTCCACCACCATCGGCTACCGATAATTATACTAGTACCGATAGTACACCACCGTTTATCGGTACCAAATCTCCCTTTGCGAGCGCACCCTCGCATATCTTTGATCAGATCTGTGCTTCGCCCCCGATTATTATTGTCAAAGGGAACAGTCGGCGCTTGATTTCGAGTTCCTTCCGCCCTTGCTCCGTCAGGTTTGGTGCAGGCGGCGTAGGTCGCCGTGCCTCTCCTTGAAAATGGTTTTAAGTGTTTGTGGATTTCCCTAAATGATTTTTTGCAACACTTAATTTAAGAACAAATGTAAGTACATATGATTCAATTATCGGATACATCATCCATTCATTATGGCGGCGCTAGTATGTCGAATATCGTGACACCTTCGTATCCCTACATACCAATATTTGAATCCGCAAAGCCGTACATACCAGGCATCCTCGCGAAGTCAGGCTCTTCGGGGTCCCCGACCATCTCCTTTTCAAACGCTCCGGACACAGGTCTGTTCAATCCAGTGGCTAGAACACTAGGTGTGGTCGCAGGAGGGACAGAGATGGTGCGTGTGTCAGACACAACCGTATCATTGATGGGGGATCTCGTGGTGTCATCGAACATAGTCCCGATGACGAACGCGACGCAGTACATAGGGACATCGACCATGCACTTCAAAGAGGCGTGGATCGACGAGCTACACATCTCGTCGAACACTCTCTACATAGGGGACACGCCAGTGCTTTGCGCTGATAATGATGCCGTGTCCATCCGCGCTGACCCTGGGCAAGGCATCACGCTAACGACCACAGGCGATGGGGAGACATCACTGGTGTCCGCCAAGGAAGTCAATGTAGTGTCGGAAGGGGGTGTCACGATGCGTGTATCAGGACCTATAGGGAGAGTTAACATACAGTCTAGCGGAGCAGGTGGAACCGTGAATTTGGGAGCGGAAAAGGAAATTGTGATGACAGCACCTCTTACGACGATATCAAGTAACATGATCGTAAAAGGTGACCTGACTGTAGAAGGCACACAATTAACGGTGAACACGCAGACGGTGACGGTTGAGGACAATATAATTGTACTTAACTCAGGTGAGATAGGATCAGGTGTCTCAAAGGGTGAGGCAGGATTTTCTATAGATAGGGGAGATGCTCCCGAATATCAGCTTCTTTTTAGGGAGTCGGACAACGCGTTCGTAATAGGTCCGCAAGGATCCCTCACACCCATAGCGACCGAGACCTTTGCACGCAACGCAAACAATATATCCAGTGGAACATTAGCGGTTGCTAGAGGAGGAACTGGGGTCTCCACAAGTACCGGAACGGGAAGTGTTGTTTTGAGTAGTTCTCCAACGTTTACAGGAACAACTAACTTTGCATCTCTTTCAACTTCTGGGCCTTCGACGATCAATGGTAACATGACCTTCGGAACCGGAGTCAATCTATTTATAAACCCTAACGACTCCGTGACTGCTCCAGGGTACTCTTGGGATACTGATGCAAATACGGGAATGTATCGTGTTGCAGCAGATTCAATAGGGTTTGCTGTAGACGGGGTCAATAAAGCTACTATAAACAACACTGGGATAGTTGGTAGCGGAGCTAATATAACCAGTTTAAATGCAGCCAACATATCCAGTGGAACATTAGCGGTTGTAAGAGGAGGAACGGGGGTCTCCGTCAGTACCGGAACGGGGGGAAACGTGCTCAGCGATAATGCTATGATGAGCAACTTGACGACCATAGGAGGAATGATCAGAGGTAACGGTAGTGGACTTACCGCATTGAACGCAAACAATATATCCAGTGGAACATTAGCGGTTGATAGAGGAGGAACGGGGGTCTCCGCCAGTACCGGAACAGGTAGTGTTGTTTTGAGTAGTTCTCCAACGTTTACAGGAACAACTAACTTTGCATCTCTTTCAACTTCTGGGCCTTCGACGATCAATGGTAACATGACCTTCGGAACCGGAGTCAATCTATTTGTAAACCCTAACGATTCCGTGACTGCTCCAGGGTACTCTTGGGATACTGATGCAAATACGGGAATGTATCGTGTTGCAGCAGATTCAATAGGGTTTGCTGTAGGCGGGGTCAATAAAGCTACTATAAACAACACTGGGATAGTTGGTAGCGGAGCTAATATAACCAGTTTAAATGCTGCCAACATATCCAGTGGAACATTAGCGGTTGTAAGAGGAGGAACGGGGGTCTCCGTCAGTACCGGAACGGGGGGAAACGTGCTCAGCGATAATGCTATGATGAGCAACTTGACGACCATAGGAGGAATGATCAGAGGTAACGGTAGTGGACTTACCGCATTGAACGCAAACAATATATCCAGTGGAACATTAGCGGTTGATAGAGGAGGAACGGGGGTCTCCGCCAGTACCGGAACAGGTAGTGTTGTTTTGAGTATTTCTCCAACGTTTACAGGAACAACTAACTTTGCATCTCTTTCAACTTCTGGGCCTTCGACGATCAATGGTAACATGACCTTCGGAACCGGAGTCAATCTATTTGTAAACCCTCACGATTCCGTGACTGCTCCAGGGTACTCTTGGGATACTGATGCAAATACGGGAATGTATCGTGTTGCAGCAGATTCAATAGGGTTTGCTGTAGGCGGGGTCAATAAAGCTACTATAAACAACACTGGGATAGTTGGTAGCGGAGCTAATATAACCAGTTTAAATGCTGCCAACATATCCAGTGGAACATTAGCGGTTGCTAGAGGAGGCACCGGAGTCAGTACCGGATTAGGTGCCTTGAACGCAAACAATATATCCTTAGGGACTTTGGCAGTGGTAAGGGGTGGTACCGGGGCCACAGACTTTACAGGCACAGGAAAAAATGTGCTATCTACGAATCCAACTCTAGCGAGCGTTTTGCTAATTGGTACATCTTCGTTTAACGGGTATGCCACATTCAACGCAGGTGCTGGGTTTACAAGTAATGCGAATGTCAACAATATTACGTTAGGTACAACGTCAACCTCCTCAGGGAAAGGAGGGAGCGCCATATCGAGTAGCGATGCAGTAACAAGAATGTATTTCTATAATAACGGAAGCACTGTCCATAATATTCTATCAGGAAGTCATGAATTCCGAAGCGGAACATGAGGTGCAGTGACTTACATTAATAGTGCAGGTATCAGACACTCGGAAGGCATAATCGACATGGGTACCGCTAGCGGAAACAAAAAGTTGATGTTATGGGGTAATGATAACGATTCTAATAGACATGACTATCATGGTTTCGGAATATCACCTTACACTTTAAGATACCAGGTACCTGAAAACAACAAACATGTTTTTTACGTGGCAACTAATTCCAATTCTTCGAAGGAAATTATGTGGATAGACACCTCTGGCGTGTACCCATCTGTAAGTGAGACTGCAGGCACGCTAGGAACCCCCTTTCGGAGGTGGTCGACAATATATGGTTTGAATGCGAATTTCTTGGGGAACGTAAACATACGTAATAGTGCAAATACAACTACGAATTCTACATTAAATAATTATCCATTAGTAATTTCATCCTCATCCGAAACAACAGGTGTTGCGTTCATTTCTGTATTGGGATATTCTGACAATTACACACCTGGTGCGTCGATCACGTTTCAGCGTGGTATCGACAATACTCGTATGGGGAAAATGTACTTCAGTGTTCAAAATACCACTTCACTGACAGGCACGCTTTTGAAAGCTATGACCATTGATTACAACGGTAATGTCGGTATTGGTACCAGTACGCCTCAATCCAAATTGCATGTTGTGGGAGGAGACTCAATATTTGATGGAACCGTAGCTGTCACCGGTTACCTAAAACCCAAGACAATATCGTTTGATGATTATGGAAACGGATATGCTGGATTGAATTCCGACGGATATAGCACTCAAGAAGTTGTCCATATTACAAGTTTACCTTACAGTGGATACGTGAACAACTTTGCAATCACGAACGGATGGGGTGGTTACCAAAATATTTGCGGTCTTACGTGGAACACGTGGAATATTGGAAACAATCAGTACCAACGATATGATAATACCAAACTTGGATGGGCTATGCTAAACAGTGGAGGTAATTTGGATTTTTATTGTGTGGGCGATGGATTCACCGGCTCAGACAACATCCCTGCAGGTGCACGTAATCATCCTTTAGCAATTACCCCCAATGGGATCACCGTAGGAGGCACGATCAACGGTAACGGTAGCGGACTTACCGCATTGAACGCAAACAACATATCCAGTGGAACATTGGATCTGGCTCGCATTCCTAATTTGGACGCATCCAAAGTGACCACCGGCACTTTAAATGCGACACGCATTCCTAATTTGGACGCATCCAAAGTGACCACCGGCACTTTAAATGCGACACGCATTCCTAATTTGGATGCATCCAAAGTGACCACCGGCACTTTAAATGCGACACGCATTCCTAATTTGGACGCATCCAAAGTGACCACCGGCACTTTACATGCGACACGCATTCCTAATTTGGACGCATCCAAAGTGACCACCGGCACTTTAAATGCGACACGCATTCCTAATTTGGATGCATCCAAAGTGACCGCCGGCACTTTAAATGCGACACGCATTCCTAATTTGGACGCATCCAAAGTGACCACCGGCACTTTACATGCGACACGCATTCCTAATTTGGATGCATCCAAAGTGACCACCGGCACTTTACATGCGACACGCATTCCTAATTTGGATGCATCCAAAATCACTGCCGGTACTATTAGTGAGGCAAGGCTGCCTGTTGTTAATATTCAAGCTATCAAGGGTCAGCCATGTTCTTATGCGTTTGAAGGTATAGGCCATGGCACAAGTTGGGAGATTGTTTCCCAAACAACTACCTCTCCAGCCGGATATTTTAATGAGAAACGAAATGATTTGGTTTTCAATGGCATTGATAACACGTTCACAAATATGACAGTTCCTCCTCTGAAGCGTTACGTGATTTTCAACATCCATGGAAATAACAACGTTGGTCTTGTTGAATTCAGTGTCCCCTATTCGCTAACATCCGATGATCGCTTAAAGTCTGGTGAAGAGTTTATAACGAGTTCCACCGAGACCTTGTGTAAGTTGCGTCCTCAGATTTATAACAAATGGACTCGAATGGATTTTTCCGATAGCAACGTCCATTCAGCCAGCACTAGAGAGTCGGGTTTGATCGCTCAAGAGATATTCTATGATGCCCCTGAGTTGCGTCACTTGGTCAACATCCCTGGCGACGCTAATAGCAACTCAATTTACACTAATAATGTAACGTCCTCATCGGACCCTTCCATTGATCCTGAATACAAGGACTGGGGGTCTAGTGCAGCAAGCGTCAATTATGTCGGGTTGATTCCATACCTTATAGCGGCAATTAAAGAGAAAAATTCGGAAATCAATGATTTACGAACACGTGTGGTGGCATTAGAACGTAGGTAATTTATTTTGGACACTGTCCAATGGACCTGTCAGGTGGTCCAATCCATTGTTTCGCTTGCGCATTTTTCGTACGAACGAACAGATCTGTGAAGTCGAAAACTAAGCGTGAGTATGAGAGGCCATCGCAGAATGACTCGAGCACTTCGTCTGGGACAGTATCAAATCGAGCCGGGGTATCCGGTCCCCTCGAAGGAAGCCACATTCGTGCGGATCGTATGTGTATGCGTGGCATCGTAAGCCCTTGATCTTTGTAAAATTTTAGGATGTCGTCGAGCTCGTCGAAGACCTCGTCGTAGTAATCGAATATGTCTTCGCCGTTCACGAGAATAGTAAACGGGTCGCGCACGTCCACCACGAGGTGCTCAAGGCGGTCCCTTAGAAGATTGAAGAGTATCATTTATTGGTTTACTTACAATTATTTATTGGTTTAAATTACTTACAATTTGTAAATAATATTACAAAAATGTGTTGGAACGCGCAGATAAGTTTGTGTACGTTCATATTTGCGCTCGCCGCCTCGATCATATCGCTCGTCAGCGGGTACGGTCACTGGCGAGAGTTTGTTTTCTTCATGTCGTTCGCGAGCATGCAGTTGCTGGAGTTTTTCATTTGGACATACATTGGCAACGCATCCGTCAATAGGATTCTCTCGGCGCTGGGGCTCGCTTTGATCATGTTGCAACCCATCGCAGCAGGATTCTACATTAATGGGGCACGCAACGCATTGATTTATTCGGCTGTGTATACGGTGTTCCTCATTTTCTTTTTTGCATATCATGCGCCATTCGACTTCTCAACCGTAGTGAACTCCAACGGACACCTTCAGTGGAACTGGCTGAATACGTCTGCCATCGTGACTATCCTGTGGACCGCGTTCGTATTGAGCGCGATCTGGATGTCTTGCAAGACTACCACGAGCAAACTTCTTATTATTACCCTGATTGTTTCACTGACAGTCGTATCTTGGTGGAACTTCAAGAGTAGCGGGACGTGGGGTACCGTCTACTGCTCATTTGTGAATATTGCGTTTTTGTTCATCATGATCAAAGTGTTTTACAGGTTGTACACGGAAACTCCCCCAGTCGGCGGAAGTGGGTGTTTCTTTGTAAAAGCTTCTCCTCATCCTCCATAATTCCCTTGTCCGAGTATTGGTAACAAACAAGACTAAAACTTTTCATTTTTATTTTATGTCCAGTGTATTGAAAAAGGAATGGCTCAACACCAAACAGGCGGACGTGAGTTGGGTCGCGGCGTTACCGCGCGGACTATAGAAATCTCAAATCCATCCGACGATACAGATACCGATACCTTTAAGCACATCATCGTGTCTGCGCTGGCAGATGTAAAGAAACCAAGAGCCGGCGGGCGTGGATTCTGTATGTGTTGGAGAAGAAGAATCAGGGAATGACCCGTGTGAAGTTGACACCCCGGGGTAAATCCGGGGAAAAGGAACCTTGCTCAAATGTGTTGTAGCCAAAAAGTGTTCCGACAAGTTTGTGTGCAAGACCTAAAAAGAGCCGCTGCGTTCAATGAGGAGACCGTACAGCTGAGCTGCTTTTCCGTAACGTGAGGCGCCGGTCTCTCGCGAAGGCGACTACTTTCTTCGATTCCATTAAGCGCTTCATGTGGTCGGTATTGATCTCGGCGGAAAGATATTCTGTCTCGTGACAGACGGCTTTTACGTGTTCTCTCTTAGGTGCTCGATGGAGCGCGCATCAAAGGGATTTCCCGATTTGCAAAAATGGAACAAGTTCGTCCGTGAGACCCTCGAGAACTTCGACGTGGATCCACCGTGCGGGATCATCCACGGCGACGTTAAGCTGGAAAACATGATTTACTGTGCCAAGGACGACCGCTACCGGCTGATCGACTGGGCAAGACTGCCGACCATGATGACATGGTTGCCAGATATGTGGACATACGCGGTCGGGTTCTGAACAACACCTCCTCTCCGATGGCTTGGTTTGCAGTGAATGAATACGCCGCTTCGCTCGTGTTTCATGACCATGATCGTCACTCGACACATTGAGCGAGTGGCATGTGTCCTCCGATGCTATGCATTGGTAGCGCACGCGTACACGTCTTCAACCTGGCGGTGCGATCGATTCTCGGCGGTATAATCATGTTCAAGCTTGACAAGGTCACCGACAAGAAGCTGCGTCTCGACATTCTTGATGGTACGCGCAATCCTTGACCTTTAAGACATCGGTCTGATCTTGACGGCGTTCGTGTTGCATTTACGACGATGTCTCGGCGGTTCGCCATGCGCGGGCGGCGCTGGCATGGCGTTCGTCTGGTGGACTACGGCGACCCATCGGCGCACCTGTCAACCGGTGATGCGCTGCGATGGTGGGTGCAGGAAAGCAAGCGTACCAATACCAATACTAAATCGGGGCGTAGCCGCAGCAAACGTTGACTCTTAAGATAAAGATGCAGGCGGGGTAATCTTTATTGAAGTGTACATTATTAACCATCTGCGGCCGTGATTCGTGACTCAAGAGTTGCTATATTATTAGCGCAATCTGGAGATCGGCTCTTTTTCTGAATGGACTTTTATCAGTAAGAGGGACCAATGTAGTTCAAGAACGCGATGTTTGGAACCCCAATCCTTGTAATCCGGATCGATGGAGGATCGGAGGAGGATGTGATGGCATAGTGTACAGAGCGTTGCTGTCGGCGCCCTGGGGTTCGTCAACAGATGCCTACAGCTCAGAGCATCGTAAACATCTCCTGAGCTATCAGACCCGACTCTCTCGTAAAAGATGCGGTGCTGTTGGTGTGTAGTTCCATGGCGGACCACTGTGTATGTCTGCGGCCTGAGCTTTTTGAGAGTGGAGGTGGCTTTCCTCGATGAAAATTCATCGGATTTGATGCGGTCATCGGAAGAAGGGTGAAGGAGGCGGCTGGTCGCCGAGCCTACTACTGCCAGAGTCCGTTACCCTGTCCTAGCGGGCTCAGAGGATGTGGTGATGTTGATGCGTTCCGAGTAAAATACATGAGAGGCTGCTGTATCTAGAACTTGATATCTAAGAGTACTTCATTTATGCCGACCCATAGAATTGAGTTTTTCATAGAGACGTCTCCATTTCCGACACAAAACTACTTTTTGTTATCAGTGTATTATCAAATGGAGCGCGTGTCCTCACGGTGATCCCATGGGGGTAATTGCTAAGGATTATTACGTGCACCTGAGGGATGTTGTCTGAAGCCGTGAATCCATCGCCCACAACAATAAAAATCCAAATACCTCCACGTTTAGCTAGCCCATCCAAGTGTGTATTGTATTATCTTTGGTACTGATATGTTTCCATATCTTCCACGTGTTCCACGTAAGACGCAAATATTTGGTAACCACCCATCCGTTCGTGATTGCAAGTTGTTCACGTATCCCTGTAGGTAAACTTGTAATATGGACAACTTTTGAGTGGCTATATCCGTCGGAATTCAATCCAGCATATCCGTTTCCATAAGCATCAAACGATATTGTCTTGGGTTTTAGGTATCCGGTGACATCTACGGTTCCATTGAAATCCGCATTCGAACCGAAAACGGTGGACCACCTATTATTCGTGCCTCCAAGAACTCCTGCATTCGCAGGGTATAAATTACTACCTACAAAAACATCACCTTTACCAATCAAATTCAGGAATAGTGGTGTTCCGATAGAAGTATTTCCTTGATAGTAAGAATTAATATGCGATGCATTATTAGCAGCATAAAAATCCATTTTCCAAAATGCAGAATTACCAGCTGAACTTGTTATTCTCGGTCCTCTGATAAAAGTGCGTTGGTCAAATTCTGAAAACACTGCCCCATTAGGTGCATTTTTTGTATTAAATTTTACGTCGTATCCATCTGATAATTCAGAATCTTGTCCAACCAAAAAATTTCCTGATACTATACCACCACTTTTGGGTATAATGCAGCTTCGCAAGTCAAAGATAACTCTTGAGACTGATGATGAACTTGCCTTGCAATCGTTGTACTGGTAGAGATTTGAACTGAAACGAGACAACTGCCCCATTTGAAGCGGTCATTGTACCAGTGAAATCTGTATTTGAACCGAAAACGGTGGACCACCTCCTCGTGTTTTTTCCGAGTGTGCCTGCGGTATCACTGACCGAGGGGTAAACGCCATCGGTGTCTATACACAAGCATTCCTTAGAAGCATTGGAATCAGTTGCCACATAAAAAACATGTCTGTTGTTATCAGGTACCTGGTACCTTAAAGTGTATGCTGACACTCCAAAACCCAAATAGTCATGTCTATTTTGGTCGTTATTATTACCCCATAACATCATCATTTTGGTACTTGAAGTCCCATTCCCCATTCCGATGAGGCCTTTGACATCGATATTGCTATCGAATCTGGCTTCTCCTTCCGCCACATGAAACCTTGAGGTAGGAGTATCTGTGCCTACACCTACTTTTCCGCGTGAAAATACTTCACGCGACACGTCCTACCGGGCTGATCCCGTTTTGTCCTCTCCACTCTGTAGATACCGGCTTGTTTGAGTCCTAAGTAATGTTATTGAGAGACGCAAAACCGTTGCCGTCATCGAAATCCCCGCCGACCTTAAATGGGCTCCGTTTGGTATAATGCCTCCAAAATGGTTAGTTCTCATCGTTGCTGTTGTGCTCAACATGTTGCTCCCGGTTCCGGTAACTAAGGGGACCCCTGTGCCTCCTCTTGTCACTCCCAAAATCCCGGTGGATATGTGATTCGTCGACGAAACCCTGAGTCCTGTTTTGAGACAACCTTGCCTCCTCTTGTCACTTCCCAAATCCCGTGTGATATGTTGTTCGCATCGAGAACACTGAGTCCGGTTGGACCTGGTCCTCCTCTTGTCACCTCTTCCCAAATCCGGTGGATATTTGTTCGCTCCAACACTGAAGTCCTGTTTGAGACACCTGTGCATCCTCTTGTCCACTCTCCAAAATCATCCCGCGTGGAATATGTTGTTCGCATCTAAAACTGAGTCCTGTTGAGACACCAGTCCGCACTAGCAATACCTGAACACCGTTGGTGATGGTTGCTTCGCCTCTGACGCGAATTCTCTGTCTAATTGGTACGAGGGATCCTATTGGGCTGGCCATCTCGAACTTGTCCGTTGTCTCGTCAAGAGGATTGATAGTCCGGTTCGTCGCCTCTGTCACAGAAATGCCAGCGTCCCTGCCGACACACTCGTTCACCGCCCGGCCTGCTTTCGGACCATGATGTTGTCTGAACGGTAACTGTCTGCGCATTCCCGTGAAACTGGGAGCCGTTGACAGTCCAGATTACCTTGGACTCGTTCATGTTTGAGGAGACCGTTGTCATGGGGGCGGTAATGCTGCCTCCGCTGTTGCTCGCGTGCTCACGACGCACCTACCACCCGACCCACCCTGGCCAGAAGGTCAACTAAGAGTTGAGCCCCAGATGTGTGGATTCCGCCTTACGATGTCTAGTGGATTTTCCGACCAGTCGTTCTTATATCACGCTGACTCTGGTCCACACTCAGGCCTTATCGCGATGGAGTCGATTAGTCAGTTCCAGGACGGGGGGTCCCCGAGGTACAGGTTTGTGTTTTGGGAGATGTGAATCGTGTCGATCCACGCCTCCTTGAATGGGTTGAGTGCACTGCCTAGTACTGCGGACGAGTCTCGGCATAATGTTTGACGCGACGACGATGTCCTTATCCACAGTCAGCGTCCCGTTCACGGAACAGGTTCTCTCTCCACTAATAAATCACCACTAATTTTCGGTGTCACGTGCTTCGCAAACAAGTCGAGCTACCCCCCTGTGGTGATTCCATAAAACCCAGTACACTGGGGAATATTTGCCGGTATTTGAATCGTTTCGAAAGAGTATTGCTGGTGCGTGCTAACTCACCCGTGCTAGTGCAAATGTTGTTGGTTGCTAAGATTATTACCAAGCTTGCGTCGGTGAAGGTACCATTAACAGAGGAGAGTTGGAGCGACGGCGACGATTGCCTGTATCACACCGTCAGCGCCCGTTCACGGACAGGTTCTCTCTCACTAATAATCACCACTATTTCGGTGTCCACCGTAACCTATCGCAAACAAGTCGCGCTAACCCCCCCTTGGGTGATTCCATAAAACCGTACCTGGGGAAATACCGGGTATTTGAATCGTTTTCGAAAGAGTATGCTGGTGCGTTGCTACTACCCGGTTGCTAGGCGAATTGTGTTGGTGCTAAAATTTATTACCAAAGTTGCGTTCCGACTGAAGGTTACCATTAACAGAGGAGTGTTGGACGAGGCGACGATTTTGTGTCCTTATAACCCGTCAGCGTCCCGTTCACGGGCAAACCTTCGCATCCACGGTGACCCTTTTCACTCCGCTGTGACGATACGGATGTTTGTTTGACGAGGACATTGTAAATGCTGTGTCCGTTCGTTAAAGAGCCACGCTCGGCTCGTTGGAATTCCGGAGAGCACTCTCACCCCTTGAGGGCGGGTGGATATCGTTCCCCATGTTCGACGTCGATGTAGCCTGATTCGCGACCCTCGCTTAAGTCGATATCAAAGACGCCCTTTGTATGTACCCAAATGTAAAAAAAATCGTTCAAAGGATCCACCCGCCTTTTTTGAGATGTACAAGTATAAGTAAAGTGCGATGTCGGCTCCCCCTACCCGTCAAAACCTCCTAGCGGCATCCTCTGCACCCAGTTTCGGGATCATCTTACGTTTTTTGAGGTCCCAAACCTCCTACGGAATCCTCTGCACCGCGTTCGGGATCAATCGTCCGTTTTGGGTCCCTGATTAATAACGAAGTAAGAGTTCTTCTCCCCATCTGAGCCGTTATTCTAAGGTTTCCAAGACGCAGATTCGGTGGGCGCAGGTGTGGGTGGGCAGGACGAGAACGCCGACCATTATCGACCTTGTGGCAAGAACTTCGCTTGTGGTGGCTATCGTCTCGGATCATGAAAGCCGTTCGATTTTACCCCGGGTCTGCCATCCCTCAGCGGAGGTCTTAAGCCACCCTACTCTAACCCTCTTCAAGACTCACATAACGACGGGGGATTCCGCGCACCGACGATTGTTGCCGGAATGCGGACGAACCTGCTTTGGTTGATTATTCATCACGAACGCCGGCAAGGCTTCTCGGATTGTCACTGGCCCGGTGTGAAGGGTCTGATCTTGATTAAAGACTGCTTCCGTGAGAAGATTCGCGATAGCGCCGCAAACTGGAAGGAGGTTTTGAGGTGTTGATCAACTCATTTGACGAGTACCTACTCTAGTTTTTTATCGAGTCCAATCCCCGAGTTTGGGGTGGGGTGGGGTGTCCCAGCGACATCGGAGCTTCGATAAAAACCGGATGAAATAAACATGATCGGTATCTGAATGACATCCGGAGAGATCAGGTGGTTTTATAGCGATATTATCCAGTAGATCCGAGTGATTCATCATGCCCGCTCGGACCATATTCATGGACATGATGTTATTTTCACCCAGTACCAGGGTCCAGGTTCGCAATTCTGAAGGCCAGTCTGTAGTAGCGAACAAGGAATGCAACGCGCTTGCAAATGCGAGAGATAAGCCTTACAAACTCAGAGACAATTACAGAACGCAATGGGGGTCGGTAAGCCAATAAGAAAGCGGTGGATATCTATCAGTGTGTTGAGTCCCGACACGTTTGTGTCCTTGGTGAAGCAGCCTTGGACGCACTGCGACCTGTCCGATGGACGGTACGACCAATGAAAGCATTGAGTCCTTACTATTGTTGATCGCAGAATAAACAAAGGTCCCGTCGGAGGGGACAACATCGGTTGTCTCCAACAGCACATCGAGGACTTGTGACGATATTTTTGAGGTACGAAGGATGTGCAGTTGTTACGGTGGGTCTTCTTGGCTCGCTGTTGATGAGGTTGTTTCGAAGTTGAACTGAAGTTCGTAGAGGTGTGGCTCGAAAAATAAGCAGTGGTGTTATGGGATCGTTTGAAGATTTAGGATCCTCGGTTTTACAAAGAGACGAACGAGTTCTTTGGCGATGACCCCAATTCTATTTTTTACGAGGTACAAACAAGACTCCCTCTGTACTCGTTAATCCACGTTGGAATTAAAAGTCGGGTGGGTTGATGCACCGTCGTATTGACGACGCGAATCATGTGATACGTACGTTAACCATTTGAGTGTTCTATGAGAAGATCAGTGATGAAAACAAGCTTTTTCCGGTT